>JAJHUR010084731.1:0-46750 GCA_027495735.1 Lutjanus campechanus
AAAAAACTTCAAGGTTCAAGATTGGAGAATTTGAAGATGGACATTTTGAAAAAAAAAGTTTTAGTTTGATTACAAATCTACGTATGAGCTCCGAATCCAGGTAAAGCACAACAACCGTTCCTTCTTTAACACCCTGGCACTGTATAACTATCTTTTCAGACAGTGTCACTTTGTTTAAACCATCTTCAAAAGATATGACATCGCTCTTTGACAACCTTGTATAGCTGAGTGCCTATCCTCTGAAGTAAGATGACAGACAAAAACATGAAAGGAAAGCTGTTTTTGTTGTACAACATGAATATAACTTTGCAAGTTCAGTATCTGGAAACATTTGTTCAGGAATGTTAGACAAGTCTGAGCGGGAGTTGAAAAAGAAGTTTGATATAATGTGTTGATGACCCAGAGAATCTCTGCTTCATGCACTGCTTGGTCTGAGAGTACAACCCTTAAACTTGAACTACTGTACAGCAGCTGCACTGTGATGTCAAGTGGATACTTCTTCCATTTGTATAGTTTACACTGGCCGCATTAAATGACGAGCCTCCGGATTGTACACTTGCCTACTTTGCATTGTTTACTTTAAGCTTTGCGCTTCACTAGCTTTCAATTCTTACAGGAGATGACACTCTTTGTTTGATATGAAGGTTATTTTGAGATTGCCTGAGACCCTGAGATGGGTTAGGCCTTGTGCATAACCCTCCAGTGCTGAAAGATCCATCATCATTATCAACATCAAAGCATTTTCTCCACAGTTGTAGCAATATGGTCTTTTTGTATTCACAAACTATCCGCATTATAAACTGCAAATCTTCGTTCCATTATTTGAATGTATAATATTGTTGGTGCACACGTACTTAAGAAATAATAATGTTGTACTCGTGGTGCTCACTATGATTCCTGTTGACTTTATTGTGTGGCAGTTTAAAGTTGAGGTAGCAGTTTATTTTTAGTGTCACTGAAAAAAGTCTTGTAATAACCTTTAAAGATAAGGTAATGTGGTCTAAAGACGGGTATACACTCTGCGATTTTGAGCTGTTTCAGACGAATGATGACCGACGTGACAGAACTGTGGCGATATCTTTGGTCATGGCTCCAACACGGTGGTCCTACGTCGGACTGTGAAAGAGGTCCAACGACAGCTGCTACATAATATAAATTACATCAAGCTCCCTTTGCGAAATTGGCATCGCAAGTTGGACTCTTTTCTCTCGCCATGACTGGGTCCACATTCTCCTCCTGTTCTTTGGATTTTTTTTTTCCTATATTAGTGTTGGTATGATACTGGAATTTCGAATTTTGATTCAATACTTTGAAAATTATTTATTAAAAGATAAATTCAGTATTTCCTCTACCATTAGAAACAAAATATTTTACTTATGTTGTGAATTCTTCATGTTCAGACATTTATGGTGAAAGACCTCTATTTTGAAATGTTAATTTGAAATTATTACATTTCCTTCTCTGTCCGCTCATAACAAGCTGTTAGCTTGTATATAAATATCGTCACAGACGATGTAAATTGTATTACAGCTATAAGGTTCGTGTAGCACTTTCAGTTGTTCATGATGTTGCACTGTCTAGCTGATGCTCAGTGTGTTCATTGTACTGTTGTCATGTCGGTAGAAATCAGTTTCATTAGTCTTGCGTAGAGTTAAGGTAACCTAGCTAGCCTGGCTAACTTGCCCTGTGTCATTGTGAACACACAGTTAGCATGGTTTCAGTGAGCCAGCTGAGTACCAGTGTGCCGATACTGTTGTATTGATATTGAGGAAAATGAGAACTGGTATTGTCTCAAATATTCATAATCAATATGTGTTGAGATTTTTTTTCATTTTTTTTTTTTTTGACACTATTTCAATCACATAAATAGCACAGGGCTTGATTCTTGCTTAGCTTAATTGTTTACTATTATAGTGGCATGGATGGATGACATGCTGATGCTGCATGCTGATGTCATTTTTTATTATTTTTTTAATTAGGTTTATCAGATCCATGTCACACAGTACGGCTTGCTGTAAATTTATAAGATTGCTAAATTCTTACAGTTTGTAGAAAATTCTCCACTTGGCTCAGTATTGAGAAAATCCTGTGACAATGACTTTGGCCAATCACAGGTTGGTAAGATAGCCGATTGTTGAGTCTCATTCCCAAAACATCAGTATTTTATGACCTGGGAATGAAACTCAGCAACCAACTATCCTTCTCCAGAATCACTTACTGCACCTTTAAACTGGTCTTACTCTTAATTATAACAATAATGAGTTTTAATTTGCAGCTGACTTTCATCAACACTGCACAATGAGCTTATTGTACAACTTTGTTAAATTTAATATCATCAAGTTGAGTGAATGGTGGTGAAATAAAATTGCCTGTCAGCTCAGTTAAAGCTTGAAAGAACGGGTGCAGAGAATTTAGATATTTATGAGCTCTAAATGTTTTAGTGTTTTTCAGCAGGACTGTCTTAACTGTCTTAACACCTCCCACACTTCAACCAACCACTGCCAGGCACAGCTGCAGTCCTATTGTTTGTGTCTCAAACTTACTTTTCTTCCTTAGCAGACAAAGGACAATGCATTGTTTTTTTTGCCTAAATGAAGTGTTTACCACGACAATCCTCCAATTTCAAGTACATTTAACTTGTTGCCCGCAGGAGAAACTTTTGTTGTTTGTTACTAAATGCGTGTGCTATGTTTAAGTGGCAGCTGTAGGTAGAAGTCGTCAAGTTAAGTTTTATAGCTGTGACGGAACAAAATGTTCAACAGCTTTTGGAAATGGGTCTGTGTTTACTTAGGATGCAGATTGCTTGAGGCAGTGCGTGACAGCAAAAAGTTTGGGATGGAGGAACTTGGCCGGGGTGAATTTTCAATTTCTTTGCAGTTTACTTCCGAGCAGTGCTGGGAGAAGGGCTGTGACTCAGGTGGTTGAGGTCACGACTCTATTGGGCATCCTCTCACGTTCACTGCAACCAGTCTGCCGTGGTCCATGGCTGAGATCTCACAGATTTGAGAACAGGAGAGGTTTGTCACACAGGTGAAAGCTGACAGGGGTTGGAGAAGATGAAGGAGAAAAAGCGTTTGGCTGCAGGAACTGTGTCTGTTTTGGTGTGGGGGAAATCTTGACATAAGTTACATTTGTCAGTAGTAATAGAGAGGATTTCCAGAGTGTGATTCGCTGATGTACAAAAATGGACCGAGCTGCCACAGCTGACAGGACCCTGGTACATTTCTCAAGTCACAGTGGGTGTGTTGCTGTGCACTGAATGGTGCAGCACATTAAGGATGGTAGCTGTTTTCATCAAATACACTGATGAGGTGAATCCAGGCAAAAGCCATTATCTCTTATGGAGTTCTCTTATTAAATATCAATCACAAAGTTAAACAGAACATGCAAACACGCTGCTTAGCAGAAGCAGATGAGTTACGGTAAAAAAACTTCTAATAATTAAAATGTGACAGCATCTCAAAATCAGGAAGATGTCTCAGATGTTTTGTACACAAAATATAAACATGACATCCCTATTTTAAATTAGTTCAAGTAAAATATCTAAGACTCCCTCTGTGCACACAAAAGGTTTATTTCTCTCAAAATGTGTTCACAAATTCATTAAAGTCTGTGTTAGTGAGAACTTCTCCTTTGCCAAGATAATCCATCCACCTGACAGGTGTAGCATATAGAGATGCTGATTAAACAGCATGATTATTGCACAGCACAGGCAATGTGCACTAACCAATCAGAAGCAGAATATACTAAAATAGCTCAAATAATATGGATACATTAAAAGGATATGAATACACTGAAATAATATAGCTACAGTAAAAGAATATATCTGTTTGCATTAATAAGAGAATTAAAGCTGATATTTAAAAATAATATAAAAGTTCCCTAGTTGGTTCCCTAGTTTCCCCAGTAACTAATTACATTTACAATGTAGTAATTGGTCCAGTAATTCAATTACTTTTTAGAGAATTCACTAGTAATTGCAACTAATGACTAAATTTGTGATTAAAATGGGAGAGAAATAAATATTTTGTGTGCGAAGAGGGCTTAAATCTTTTATGTCAACTCATGAAAAATGGGAGCAAAAGCAAGTCTTGCATTGATATTTTGTTAAGTATGTTTCCAGAGTAGTTGTTCCTCAGTGGGGAAAAAACTGTAATGGTGAGAATCATTTGAAATTGAAATTTCTGACATTAAAACTGATTGTAGCTGACTGCACGCTGTCATCTTTCCTTATAATTGTTTTGTTTTCAACCTTGAAACCGGTTGTGTTGCTGCAAGCAACTTGCTCTCGGCCTTCTGCAATACATTTTAATCTATGCATATTTGTCTGCTTTCAAGCCACATAACACACCTGTGTACTGTACATGCATATTCTATGTCCATGCATGTTTCACACATGTCCTTGTGTCTCCGCAGGCTACTTACAAATGTACGTGCTGCTGCAGTGCTGTGATGTGCTGCCACAGCTGTCTTATCATTCCCAGTTTGGACAGATTTTTATTGCCTCTCATAGTTTGTCAGCATTGACGTGCTGCTGGCGTGCTTGAGTGTGTCTGATTGTGGCGACAAAAATAGGGAGAGGTAACAAAGCAAATTATTTTTTGATGGGGGAAGGCATTTATTTCAAACAAGTTTGAAATTTGCATAAAGTGATGGCAATGAAATCTGCTGTAAAACTGCTGTAATAATTGGCACATTTTCATCTGGGACACACTTTGAGAGAAAGAGCTTGTGCATGTGCACGCATGTGTAGATATGAACATATGTGTGAATGTACTTGTCATATTAGTGCACTGGGCCTGTTTTGCATAAATGCCTTCCTCCTGCGGCCCTGTGAAAGGAGATGTGGATGGGGACAATAAAGGAGGATTAGATTGTGTCTCTGACTCTGTGTGTGTGTGTGTGTGTGTGTGTGTGTGTGTGTGTGTGTGTGTGTGTGTGTGTGTGTGTTTTGGCTGTTGTCTGAGGCATATGGGAAAACGACTAAATGTGTACCTCCAGGCGATAGAGACTGAGAGATGATGAGAAAGCATCTCACACAAAGGCATTAAATAGCCAATATTACTGTATTAGAGAAGTTGTGTTTTTGATTTGGACGCTAACGTGCAATAAAATGTGAGTCTGTTCTGTTTTATTACATAAATACATTAGATTTAAACAGTAGGATACTTGTATTTATAAACAGAGAGAGAGAGATTATTGTGAGATTATGTTCCTGGGGTGTTGATCCCCACAAATGGGATCAGACTGTGATGAATATGACAGCTAAACAATATTCGAGCAGGGTTTGAATGTTACGCCTCTCCCTGCTTGTGTCTTTATAGGATTACAGGCATGATGTCACATCACGTAGATAACTTTTTGACTTAAAACGCCTAAAGACCTGGCACAAATCACTTTCTCATGTAAATATTAGCATTCGGTTTAACCTCACCAGATGTGTGGGATTTAAACCGTCAGGTCAAATCAGGTAAGTAGTCAGTCACGGAAAAGTAGGCTGAAATGGCTCTAAAATTCTCTCCTCTGAGCGGCAAAATCTCTACATTTGGCATCTCAGAAAGTCATGAAAAGTGTCTGTAAATGCCGTTTGACCCAGGTCTGCATGCACGCCTGAGTATTTCATTTAGTCACTTCTTCAGCCCACTCCCGTTTCTACCGTCTGCCTCGGCTTCTTTCACCCTCTTTCACCCTTCCCTCCCCTTTTTCTTTCCTCAACATGTCTGTCACACCTCCGACATTTCTTCATCTCCTATCTACGAAGCCTCCAACGTCAAGCAGAGGGGCTGAAATAGAAAAGTATGAAATATGAAACAGAGTTACATAAGGAGGATTCAGTTGGCTGCAAAAAAGTTGGGCTAAGTTAAACATCTGTGTACAAGAAAACACACTCAGTCACACACACACATAAAAGTGTTTTCACCAAAACACATTGTGGGTGTCCTTGAGGAGGATTTCCTTCTCCATAAAACCTTCACAAAGTCGATTTAAAAAAAAAAAAAAAAACATTTTAAAAACCTGCATTGTATTTTACCAAGCGTAAACTCACTGTGACATCTAGGGTTTAATTCCAGGAAACCCCACTTTAAGTACACTATAAGGAATTTTTCACTGTTATGAAACAGTCTCAAATCATTACTAATACCTCTACATGACCTACATAAGTTAACAAGACCATCCATGATAGGAACGGCCTGCCACTAGGTCTGAGTTTTCTTGGAATTAGATGAAACAAGATTGTGTTACATTTTTCCAGGCAAAGTTACAGTGAGTTGTACTTTAGCCAGTTAAAAAGAAGCAGGGGGAGATTTTGATTTAGATAATTTTATTTTTCATGTTGTGGTCATTATAGTGGAAACACCACTGCTTTTGTCCACAGGAGCCTCCAGAATCAACAAAATAAGAAAGTTTCTTGTAGCTTTGACGAATAAACACAAAGCGCTGTGAATTCAAACACTTCTGACTGTTAATGTCGTTGGTATGGTAAAATGTAGGCTTTGCCATCTAAATGAGGCTAACACAACACGATTTCTGCCACCAGCTTTGCATGTAAATACTATAAAAGTCTGAATAATGAAGATGCAAAGTGTGTGCAAGAACACTGAATTCATATTTTATCCAAAACCCTCCTGGATGAAATACTGGAAGAGATCGTAGCATGTAACGGATTTAGGATATGGCAAAATGCACCCCTCTGAGCAGCACTGAATAAAAACATAATCTCCCGAAGAATCAATCCGAAGTCTGACACCATGTGAGTGAGAGCTTTTTAGAGCTTTGCTTGTAAACTTTGAATAATATTTGACTTTATTAGGCCTTTATCTAACATTACAGTGGGCACAGTTCTGACCCACCTCAGCAGAGTGAATCACTTTAAATCACCAAATTACAAATTTGTTTGTCTGACCGGCCTCATGTAAGTGATAGTTTACATTTCTTTATTGTATGAATGGGGACAGATCACAGGCACTGAACTTGGCATTTCATCCTTCCTTATATTATGTTCTTTCTAGTGTTGTTGATTAACATAAATTACATTCATTTGTCTTAATAATTATTATAAGCACCAAATAACAATAAAGTGGTCACGTTGGGAGCCCATATTTCTCCCTGTTACTTTTAATGCTGCCTGACTACTGTTTTGAAGCCTTGAGTTTGGCATTAAGACTGTTGCCATCTTGATCTTTAGGAACAGAGGTGACCATTCAACAAGGCCATGGAGCTAGTGGATGACATAGTACAAGCTAGGTGGTGCTTGGTTTAAACTTGTTCATCCAACAGGGGAAAAATGGTGACTTGCCTGATTTTCGTATCACAGCAAATAATATCATAAACATGTTTCTGAAAACATTTGAGGCGAGAAATAGGCAATGTAGTGACAGAATCATATCGATCAGCGCAGCCTAGTTTGCCAGTTTGATCTGAGTTTTGTGAGAATTTTGTGTTGCACTGGACAGACTCACTGTGTATGACTTGTCAATCCCAAAGTTACCCTGCCCTAAAGCATGCACTGCGTTCTGATCTATTTTACTCTAAATGGGACCATAATGTACAAAATGAATATAATGCCGTACTTAGAAGACTTGAAACTAGCAATAGGGACCATGAAGTCATTAGGAAAGTGTTTACCGAGGTCATAAATCAAATGAGAAGCACGGTCATTTTGCCGTACTTACACATAATTGAACTTATTTTTGAAACTCTCTGCTGGCTATGAGAAAAAATGCAGGTTTAAGGCATATTGGCTTCACTTTTCCATTCAAAATGGAGCTCAACTTAAAAAAAAATTTGCCTTCTAGCAGTACTAGTGGTCAAAAATCCTGAAAATCACATATTGACATACTGTGACAAGTAAAGTATTTTGAATTGAACTGAATAAAGAAATCATGCTAATTGATTTTCAACATTGTCTTTTATACAACAGAAAAACATCTGACATCTGTCACGATATATTCAATCCTAATTCAAGCAAAACCTCTGCTGAGTTGTAAACAACTATGCACTCCCAACCCCTGACATAAACACAACAATGCAGTCGCATCTGTATGAAAACACTTATTTTCTTTACACAGAAAGAAACAGGGGGATTCTATTTTCTCCTTATCCTGCTCCTCAGTCCTTATTACAGAACCTAAGCCCTGCAGACTCTGTGTCTAATTCTGTATAGTCTGGCACTGGACAGTGTTATGAAACCTCCTCCCTGTAATCAGCAGCATGTCCTCTTTAACCTCCACAGGTCTCTGTGAGTGTGTGTTGAGAGAGAGAATTTGTTTGCTTTCATTCTTCTGTCGACCTGTTCGTGTGCGTGCTTTCTTTCTATTTCAAAAAGTTTGTGTGAGATTATGTTTGTGTGTTTCAGAGCATGTATCTTTTGCAACACTGTTAAAAAAAGATGCTTTTCTTGAATTGATTTGGTCCCTTTGTGCAGTTAAACTCTCCCTCTGTCTCGTTCTCACACCAGCCTTGTTTAGTCCAGTTGAACTGAAACTTAGAGCATTTTTCCCCTTTGGTGCAGTTGGTTCGGGTTGGTGTGAATGCTGGACTCAAAAAAACGCTCTCTGGTTCCTTCATGACCCTTGACCTTCAAATTCTCATCAGTCCACCCTTGAGTGGACATTTGAGTGGACGTTTGCGCCAAATTATAATATAGTCCATCCAGGCGTTAATGAAATATCACGTTCACAAGAATGGGAAGATATGAGGTCAGTGACTTTGACCTTTGACCACCGAAGTCTAATTAGTTAATCTTAGAGTCCAAGTGAACATGGAGGAAAACGCTTAATCTTTCTGCTTCGGTGACTGGTGAACTAAGTGCGTTTACTATTAATATGTAAACATTTTATGCCTTCAGTTTTATTGGAAAGCTGAAGATATGACAAGACAGGGGGAGAGAGAACTGAGGAAGGACATGCAAAGAGCCACAGGCGGAAGTTGAACCCACAGCCTCAGCACGTGGGGCAAACGCTGTGGCAACTGAGCCACCTGGCCACTAAGATGCATCTTCTGAATGCACTATATACATGTCAAAATAACTGTAAGGTTATTCCTCACCTTTGCTGAAGATTAAACATTCCAGCTGCTAAGGTGCATATAGAGAAGACAAACAAAGATTCTCTTTGACCACCACTAATTCAACTCTCTGAACAGGACCGCTCTGCTGAGCGAATACTGTTATTTTTTGCTGCTACCACACCTTTCCTTTGACTTAAAGTTTTGAATGTGGGACTTATTCTTATTTTTATGAGCATTTTCATATTGCTGTGTTACTACTGACTCCAGATTGTGTCTGTGAAGGTGTGTTTTTATCACATTTTTTCACAAGGAAGCAGCAGTAGGTAAAAAAAAAGAAAAAAAAGGAGAAGGGTGTAGGGTGACTGAGATGAGGAGGCAGAGAAAAATAAAATGTTAACAAAATAAAACCCACCAGGGAAAGGAGTACTGTTGCTGAGCTACTTTATATGCGGGGAGCCAACTGCCTGTTAAAACGATGTAAACAAATATTGTAATGCTAAGAGTACTACACTACTCCGAAAACTCTTCAGATATGACTACACAGATAAAACACTCTGTGTGTGTGTGTGTGTGTGTGTGTGTGTGTGTGTGTGTAAGCCACCTCTGCAGCCACTCAGACCCAACACATTCTCTCAGTAGAAACCTGAGCACAAACCAGAGCACTATACTGAAGCCTGCTCGCTTCAACATGGTTATTTTCAGTTTTCCTCCATGTTAACTAGGTAGACTCTCCACATTCACAGCTTAAATAATGGGAAAATTTCCGAGTCCCATTGCAGCATGGCTGTCAGGGATGCTGTGCGAAAACATCAAAGCCACCGCAGCCCCATTTTCTTTTTACACCTCATCAATTCTGCTCCAAATTCCTCTTTTCTCTCTTCTCTCGCTGTGGTTTTTAATTCGCCATCTACTTAGCCTCTGTGACAAAGATTACTAGACTTGAATTTGATCTTACTGCACTCACAGTACAAGTATTATGATGTGCACAATGGTCAAATAGCTAAGTTATGGCAAACATGATAAAAGCAGAATAGTATATTATTGTATTTTGAGTGCAAACAAAATAAGACTTGAATTCCTGTTTGATTCCAGAAATATAGACAAAAGTAGTAATGTGCATTTAATTTTGTATTGAAGTGTCCATTTTCATCGGAACTACAGTGCTTTTGTAATAGAGAATAAATTAAAACTGTTTACATTTTACAGTTTCCCTTCAAGCTAGAATTACCACCTCGCAGTTGTTTGCCTCCACCAACCAGTGAAGTTGCAGTTTACATCCATGTCTGTCCAGACTTACACAGAATAATATATATAATATCAGTATATAAAATAAAAATAAAATATTGACATGTATCATTCCAGGGAATAGTTTTGAGTAAGAAACATGCTGCCTTCACCTTGAGAGACAGCTGAACATTATGATGTTACAGTGAGGTTGACCTTTGACCTTTTGGATATAAAATGTCATCATCTTATCATTTTATCGGAGACATCCATGTGGACATTTGTACCAAATTTGAAGAAATTCCACTCTGGTGTTCCTGAGATATTGCCTTCACAAGAATGAGACTGACATTAGATCACAGTGACTATGAGCTTTGACCACCAAAATCTAATCAGTACATCCTTGACACTTTTGCCAAGTTTAAAGAAATCCCATTTAGACGTTCTTGAGATATTGCATTCATAAGAATATGACAGACAGATGGACAACCCGAAAACATAATGCCTCCAGCCACGGCGGTCGCCCGCACGGAGGCATAGAGGTGCCAGTCGCACGACCTCATTGTGAGTGGGTGTGTGATAGACCGCGCTGACCATATACAGTTTCTTCTGTTTGATACAAATCTGCTCAGTATGTGATAAATGCAACCAGATCATGAACTTTCTTCACACATCGGAGCCAGTGGTAAAATGAACTGCTGTACAAGCAATCATTTTCTGTCTGTGCTGCTGGACTGATGACCTGTTCAGCGGGTATCTCCGTTTTCTGTCCAATGCATGATGGGATGTATGTGTGCGCGTGAGTGTGAAAATCTGTGGGTGTGAAAGTCATAACACGACAACCTAACAGCATATTTTTCCAAAGCTTATATTGTAAATAAAACTGGGCATGAAAAATTCTCTGACACTAACATTAACAGGTTTTAGTTCTGTTTTGCATCTAATTTACTTTCAATGAGAAAAAGGGGTTGGGCATGAATCACTTCATTTCCTGCATTCTGGTGATTTTCTTTATGTACTAGTTTGTACCTCTTCTGCATCACACAATCATCATTAACGTATAGTGTGAATGTCTGTGTGAAAACAATTTAAAATCTAATGAAATGTAATGCAGTGAGGCTCTCGGGCAAGTCAAAATTAAAGTCTTATTTTAGCCATGTTAATATTGAGGGGAACAAACACACGTGTTCTAAATATTGAGTGGCATGTGTCTCTCCAACACCCCCACCCCGCCTCCGAATCTACACCTAGGCTTATATTTAATGTGGCTTCATTACACTTTGACTCATAATATGTTACTGATGAGTCATCAGCACTTGTATGTTATTTTTCAATCCTCTGCCAATGGATGGAGGCGGTGGAGGTCTGTCAGTTCATCCAATACTGCTCCACAACATGATATTTTCATCACTACTGGCCATACAGACATCAAATTTAATGTGGATAAAATAGTAATGCTAATGATTTTGGGGACCCTGTGGTATCCATGACTAGGTATCAAAAGAATAAATAAATAAATAGTTTGTGATATTTATAGTTCCCACAAGATCTATATGGACATTAATGGGGGCCAACTTTACTGTTGGCAACATTTTCCACTTAAAAAAGAAATATCAAACCCAGTGAAACGGTAGCTTCAAATTTACAAGACTTCTTTGTGCTCCTTAAAGGCATACCATGCAGCATCATCCTTAAAAGAACAATGTCTAGACTCATATAGGAATAATCCCTCTAAATAATCACTGAAAACAGGTTTATTGCCAAAGTAGGTTAACAAATATAGAGAATCCGCCTTGGCGATTTCAGTGCGGAACAATAAACATAGTAAGTGCAAAAAATATAAAGAAAGATAAATAAATATAGATTTTACCTCACTGGACTGTTTTATCAGCAAGGCTCGGTAACAGTTAGAGCTCAATGATAGATTGATCCTGGCAGTCTGATTCCAAACAGGAAAGCTGTACGTTTTGCCATGTTTTATGTTGTTTTTGTAGGTTATCCTGTTGCACTTGATGTTAGCATGTTGCCAATATGACTGTTTCCACAGGCTGCAGCAACTAATGTTGTAATATCGAGGGGCAGTCAAGGGAAGCTGAACGTTAAGCCTCATTTAAAGCCAACTTAATTAAGAGAGTAGTTGTAGCTCGATGCTGGTAACTTTATTTGATAGACATGCCTTGAAGGTAACGATAAAGATACGTGTGAAAGCGAAATGGTCAAACTGCAGGAATTCATTTGCTTGGCAACGCTGTGTAACTTTGATTAGCTCCCATTTGAGCTACCAGATAGAATCACTCAGTACTCTGTAGCTGGTTTAGTTAGTCTGGGAGGAACATGCAGTTTTTTACCCCATTGACCAATCCATCAGTTGAAGATTTGGTAGAATTTTCTTTTGTCTTGTGTCAACCTCGGGTCAAACTGTGAGCTACATTACACCAAACCTCAGGAGTTCCATCACATTTTCTGGGGACTTTAAATGGTCCTTATTCTGATTGGTAGATTACCAGGAAGCACGTTCATGGTATCACAGGGATAAACCTTTTTAGATTTGAATGATCTCCTGGCCTCTTCTCAAGCACCACTCTCCGTTTAAACAATTTTGGCCCTCTTACTGAAAAAGCTCTAAAACTTGTGAAATCATTGGTATGTTAGTCATTCCAACACTTTATATCCTGGAGTGTTAGGACTGTTTTTAGACTTTAAGCCTCACTATTTTAATTGCAGGATTCAAAGTAGCCATTATATGTAATAACTGAAATTATTTACGGTCTTGTAAAATGTATCTATTATGGGAAATGAAATAATTTCCTCTGGATCCCCATTGCTTTCCCACTCACTTAAA
Organism: Lutjanus campechanus; assembly: GCA_027495735.1. Taxonomy (NCBI): domain Eukaryota; kingdom Metazoa; phylum Chordata; class Actinopteri; order Lutjaniformes; family Lutjanidae; genus Lutjanus; species Lutjanus campechanus. The sequence continues at coordinate 13,076 of JAJHUR010084731.1, forward strand.
AGGTTTTGTTCAGCCAAGGCTACATGAATGGCCCTGCACATATGAGTGAGCCCATTAACTTTGTATTTCTTGCATTTCTTTGATGTCCTTCTCTTGCAGTCTTCGCAGAGACTCGCCTTCAATCCCCGCTATACTTCAAGCTTCCTCTTTGCTCCCTCTTGATCCTCATTCTCACGGTAGCATTGCCCAGTCCTACCCAAACAAGCTCCTAATGAGGCCAAACCTCCACTTTTGCACACACATCACACACGTACACACCATCCACGTGCAGATGTACTCATGCATGCACGCTCACACCCGATCAGTTCTCATGGTGGTGTTGCAGACCCTCATGGCTTTGGTGCAAAATCTCCTCTCCATCTGTCAGTGTTTTACACGTCTCACTCTCCCCGTTTCAGTCTTTCTTCTCCTGACATTCCCACCTCTAGAAAGTGGGGCAACAACACAGATCACAAGTAGAGGTGACACAGATAAGATGGACACCGTGACACCGCGTAGAGGACCCCTGCCCTGCACCTACCCCTTGTCTTTAATTCCTGTCTCTCCGGTATTTTCCAGCGGTCTGCTCCCCCCGGCCCGGGAGCAGCAGATGTTACGGAGTTAAGCTGTAATCGTTCTGCTTTAGCTGTAGGCGACAGCTGTGCTTATATATTCTAAAACAGCAGCATCCACTCCACTGTACCGTCTCCCTCCCTGCTGGAAGAGTGATAGTTATTGGACCACTGCAAAAATCCACTCTCCGCTCCAATACACTCTAACGTTGTTCATTTGCATCGATCTCTTCCTGTTGGCTTTCTTTCTCATCTATTCAGATCATTCTTTTTCCATCGCTTCTTTGTTCAACACCATCAATCTGACTTTATGCATAGTCTCTCTCTGCGTGGACGTCTTCCCACATTTCAGTCTTTTCCCTCAGTGTCTCAGCCCCATCCGGAGCTCTGTCTCCCTTTCTTAATTGGTCTGTCTCATAATGCACAATGTCACTGCGTAGACGGACTTAGTGCCTCTCTAGCTTCCTCACAGATGAAGGGGAATTGATTGGTTTATTCCAGATACCATGGTGACATAGTCAATGAACATACTCAGTAGAATGAACTTCATTCAATATAGCCAATACTCTGTCGTCGTGTGTGTGTGTGTGAGAGAGAGAGAGAGAGAGAGAGAGACTACCTGCAGTAGAGTTTGAAAGACTAAAAATAATGCAGCACTTTTTTGGGGTCTAGCCTGTTCTATAATAGAAAGCAGCACAGTGAACGGCTCTTTTCTGAGAATACTTCAGTGCATTTATTATTTACTATGATGATGCTCTTACACTGAGTACTTAGCAATTAGCACTATGGTAGACTAAGCTTCTATTTATGCATCCCTCACTGCACAAGAAACCAAAGATGAAACTGTTACACTGTGTTTTACTGTAATAGGCACATGTGGGTTATGAAAAATATCAACGTCCCGGGCTCCTGGAACAGTCACATGTGACCTATAGTTGCTTCACCCAGTCTGAACTGTTCATCTCTCCCTTCTTTAGAGATCAAATGACCTCCCACACCACTCTGCAGAAAATGCTTTTTAACAAGTTATTTAAAGTTACTATAAGGACATTTCAACTGTTATGAAACAGTCTTAATTTATTTCTGATGCCTCTGTATGACCTAACAAGACCATAAATGCTAAGATCTGCTATTTCTTTAGATTCTCTATTTATAGTTTTTAATTACCTAATTAAAAAACAACACAGGAGATCTATTTTTAGATAATTTAATTTTTAACATTATATTTTGTGGTTATCATTTAAAAAAAATCTTAATTCTAAATAAAAACATACTATAGAGCTGAAACAATTCAGTCAGAAAATTTTCTTTACATTCTTTCATGTTTGCTTCCTGTAACAAAGATGATGAATTTTTATATAACAATGTTAAGATTATGGTTCAATTTTGTATGCACAAATATAGATTTTTTTAATTTTCAAACAAAAATGCAATAAATGTGCTTGGTACATCTCCTTCAATATGCTGATACTCAGTTTTTCTCTTTTTCGTATGTTTTTGTATTTTGGACTGTTGATCAATTAAAACTAGACATTTGAAAACATTTATAGACAAAACAACTAATCAATTAACTGAGAAAATAATCAGAAAAATGTAGTTATAATAGTTGCAGCTCTAATATATAACACGACCTTGCATCCTGTCATTAAGGTACAGTGTTTTAGTTTGTGGTATTTATAGTACGGACATTTACACGTCTGACCCTGTGGGCTGGTGTCAAATATCCACTAAGCACTGATGTCTGACCAAACATATGCAATCTGGCTGCATTCTGTTCCAGCACGGTCTGTTGGTGCTACTATTAATGAAGAAATTGGGATCTCTACCTCTGTGAATGCTGCTCAAAATGGCAGCTCTAGTGGGAAGCTCTTGCCCTTTGACTGAAACTTAATTTCATTGATGGTTTTGGTATTTAGCTGTACTGGAAACACTGCGATGTGACATTACGTTCATCTGGGAAAGTTGTTGTTATTGATGTAAAGTACATAGTCAATACCTGCATAAATCTAATTATGTGGAGAAATATTTGAATTTGTGCCTCTGGCTCGTGATTTATGACAGCTGACATACACTGTGAGGGGACACAGTCACTGTGTGTTTATGACCACAATGATTATAGTCAGTGTCTATGTGATTAAATATGTAATTATTTGGCAATCTTTTCTCCCAGGAACTCATCTCCTGTCTCTTTGCAGATAGGGTGTGTGAATGTTTCTGCAAAATTGGTGGCACTGACAGTAAACATTTTGCACATATTCAAAAGAAATGCTTTGTTATTATGTTAACATAATAAAAGCAATCTGTGTTATGTTTCTCCCAAAATGCACTGAAGCCCCTGACAAACTAAACAATTTCTCTATAACATTAAATATTCATGAGTAAATGAGCAACAATCAACATTAAATTTCAGGAAAAAAGTGTCTGTGGTTAGGAGTTTTAAAAAATTTAGTTTATCTCCGTCAAGGCTGGTTTTATCAGATTTCACTGACAGCTGCTGGTATAACATAAGCAAACTAGTCTCATGAGATCTGGATTAAAATTTGTGTAGAGTGTACCAGTGAGAAAAATCAGGACAAAAAGATAGATCAAATTATGTGACAAAATGCAAAACTTTGGCAGAACATAGTGTGTCAGTGTGGGACTAACTCATAGTAAGAAGCTGATTGAGAAAATGTGTTTTCAGGGACTGTAAATTAATGCTAATTAATTAGCACTTAAGCATTTGCACATAATTCTAGAGAGAAATGGTTGCATTAGCTGCTGTGTATGTGTGTCTGTGTGTGTGCTTTGGATATCAGTGGCTCATTTAGAAATAAACTGATGCTCGCAGTCAGATAAGAAGCTTATTGTGTAGTGAGACCATCTCATAATTAAAACTGAATGTGAATAATCTCTAGGGAACATGATTCATTAGCGCAATGTAACTGGTGCGTTTACTCCAACATTTATGTATGACACGTCACTATGGCTACGTCATCCTGTGATGATATCTCTGTCAAGCCCTAAAAACATCCATAAATCTGATAATCCAGCCATAAATCATCACGAGTACATCTAGAAGTAATAGTGCTGATATTGTTGGCATTAAAATGGCACAGCTGATGTCCAAGAAAAGACAAACAGCTTGCAAATAAGGCTGTCAAAAGTATTGACACTTTGACACTTTTTCAATATCATCTCTTTAAAGGAGAAATCTGTAATATATTTACTGTAATAAATCATAAAATGACCATGATATGTCATCAGAGATTAAGGAAACATGCCAAACATGCCGTGAAATACTTGCTTCTTTGACAACAACACGACAGCTGCGGTGACCTTTGAAATTTCATTTCTATCCTGTAACTTGTGTTATTGTTTCATGTTAATTAGACGTTAAATTAATGCTGGATGTTTGCTGAATGAGTGTCTGTGTATGAGCTGTAAAAAAAATCATTAATAATCTTTTAGAAGGAGTAGATGTTTGTAACGGTTAAACTGAGTAATATGTTAATGGGGTGAGACAGGCAGAGTTTTCAGGATAACAGGTTTAACTTTACATTGAAGGACAATGACTGTAAAAAACAGATCATCAGTTTACAGAGCAGGACACTTTGTTGCTTGTGCTCCTGCAGTGTTCCTGCACCCTGCCTGAGCTGGGGAGCTGGGGGGGACGGGGGGCAACTTGCTTCAAGCATACATTGAATATTAAAAAGGATTTCAAGCGATTTAACACACAGTGTGTGGCTTTAACTCACTTTTTGGAATGCAGATTGCAATTGAACACATTTCTTGAGAACAATACAATATCTGTTGATTATAGTATGTAAAGTAGTGAAGCTATAAAATGATGATCTAAGTTCTAATTCAAGCCCTTAGTTCAGATCACTCTTTATTGTCCCACTTGAAATTTGGCTTGCAGCAAAATCAGTGTTCAGTGACTTTTTCTGTCCCAGCGCTGTGTGCAGGTTGTTAATTAACAGAAATTATCCAATTTTCTGAGCTTAGGACTTTTTTGCAGTTTTATTGAAAGAGCTATAGAGTATTGGTTTTTATACTAGTTTTGTATTGAAGTTTAAAATTCTGGTATCTTGACAACTCTACCTGCACCACAACGTTCCTTGTCCCTCAAAATGAATAGATTTTTCTCCCTGTCCCCGTGGAGAAGTGTTCAATTAAAAATGCAGGTCTGAGTGGAAGGCAACAGCAGTGCATGAATCAGCTCGTACAAAGCAGGATTGATAAACAATAAGCTGTCAGGATGATAAAATATGCCTTTAAAGTAAAGAAAGGTAAAGTTGGCACAAACTCACAAACACAACCACACACACACTCCACACACACATCTTGGGAAGTGATGAGACAGCTCTACTTTTGAATTGAAGCTGCCCATCTTTGGTTAGGCCATAAAATTCCCCTCAGAATCACAGGTCTGAACCATAAAATTCCCCGTGATAAAGGGAATATATGACAGCCCCCCTCCTCCTCTCTGTCTCCCCCCCCCTCCTACATCCTCTCTCCCTCTCTGGGAGATTGCTGTGGACGGCCCGTCCCCTTTGATGTGAGCAGAGCAGGGGCTTAACTCTGCTCCGGCCTGGCTGACTGACTCCGATTCCAGAAGGTATTACCATGCTAACTCTTTAAGGTAAGCCTGTGCTTCGTCGCCTCTGGACTGCAGGGGCTTCGCAGGTTAACACGGAGGGATTGTGGTAGGAAGGAGAAATTGAGGGGAGTTCGCAGTGACGTGGGTGTGTGTAGACAATACCTGGTTAAAAAGGGGAAAAAGTAATGACATGACAAAAAGTTTACATATGTGTTTTTCCAGTGAGAGCCAATCAGGATTTCAATGTTAATTTCCAAGACCAAGCTAGTAAATCTGGCAACTCACTTGTCCAGCTGGGCTAATGGTAAAAAGAATGAAACTTGAAATAATATGACAATCAATTAATCATAAAAAGTCATTTCTTTATGCAAAATGTCACAAGGAAGCTGTTTTCAGGCTCTCAAATATAGATATTTCCTTCTTTTCTCTGTTTATTATCATATATTGCAGCCCTGTATTAAACTTAACAAATAACTTTTGTCTTTGTCGCGACTTAATAAGCACTAACAAAACAATTTGCAAAGGGATAAGTAAAAATTCACTTTGGGCAAGAAGATTTCTGACCCACATGCTTGACCGAGCAAGTGAAAAAAAACATTAGGCATATAGAGCTGCCAGGATGTAAGATTTAATGGGAGAGGTTCTTAATGTACACGCAACAAAAATATAAACACTTCTGTTTTTGCTGCCATTTTTCATGAGTTGAAGAAATTTTTTTCCCGGGAATAAATCTTTCGCCTTGTGTGAAATCGCCATAGTTCAGTGCCTAATAAATTACTTTTTTTTTTCGAGACAAACTGCTCATTTTAGAGTGTCCCTTTATTATGATCAGTCCAAAGCACATTGTGCAATAATCATGCTGTTTAATCAGTGTCTATATGTGTCACACCAGTGATCTGGATTAACTTGGCAATGGAGAAATGCTCAGAAACAAGGATTTTAACAAAATTGTTGTGTTTGAGTATAAAATAAAGGCAAAGAAGAGGGACAAAGAAATTTAAATGAGCAGGAAATAGATATGTAGGTTAAATATAGGACCTTCATCCAAGCAACTGAGGTGCAAGTTCTGTGTGTGACAAATTTTATTTTTTAAGAAATTTGGACGTAGTCTCTTTGTGAGGGTCCAAAGTGATGGTGAGCTATTATTTACACATTGAAGAGCATCACAAATGTCACGATTGCACATCCTGGTGAAAGATGGTCTGTGAACTTTCAGTCAGCATCTTCAAAATCTGCCACTTTTGAACCTATTCTGAGCGTCTGTCCACCACTGACAATAGCTGTTTTTTAAATGTCTTCTCAATGGAAAAATACTCACGGAGCTGTGTTTCTAGTTTTAGTATTTATACACATTTAATCCAATGTATCTACCTTTGCTGAAGTGTTCTTGTCATTATTAAAAGGCAGACGCTATCTGCACCAGGGATGGAATAACCAATGTGGCTATTTACAGCCGGGTGTATAGAACCTAGCATAGCAGAGGCAAGTACCCAGTTATCCATGGTGACAGTGCTATTTGCATCCAGGATGTAAATAGTCACATAACACCCACGTGGCAGAGACAAACCATGATCTTTTCCTAAACCTAACCAAGTAGTTTTGTTGTCCATACCTGGAAACTGAAAAAAAAAGAATCATTAAAAAAAAAAAAACTCTAATAATCAGTCAACAAAGTCTAAAAATGTAGTTCATACTGACTTCTACTTTCACACTAGACTAAAATCTCTCCCAGGACAGGAGCTGAAGACCACAGGAGAGTCCTACACATTCACGTATTATAGCTTCTTGCCCACAGCAAATTTGTTGCTATTTTTAGCTAGACTAAGGGGGTCAGGTGTGAATAGCTGGATAGCTGCCATGTTCCTATTCTCACGTGGGTGTAAATAGACACTCCATTATTAAAACACAAAGCAAGCGTCCAAACAACTTGCAGCACTGCGATGGGATTGAAGAAGTGGATTACATGTTATTACCCTCTTTTCTGGTGACATCTTAGGATGATTAAGAAGGAATTAGGTCCCTCCATCTCTGACTTCACCGTTTAAGAAGACAATGCTTTATTTACTTCAACATCCTGCTTCTCTTCTCACCGTGGAAACACACGGCATCTATTTAACCCACTGATGACACATATGAGACATAATTGGTTATCACTCTGGCTGATCAAGGACAAAAATGTGGCGTCTTCAGGAGCAGACTCGACTCCCACACGTTGTACAAGCAGCGACGCACATGCACATGTGACTACATGAAAAACCTCTTCCATGAACGTGTCTGGGGAAATGCTTGTGAAATGACATTTGGAGAAGATGTAGCTGTCTTGATCTGTTGCCGAGCGGAGCGTGTAAGGTCCCTCAGACTAGCAGAGGAGACAGATGGGAAGAGACGGGGCAGGTAGGAGGAGGCAGAGGCAAATGCAGACCAAAACATATCCTGAGAGGTAGGCAGGAACCCTGGCTCTCTGTATTCGTGTCATATTTGTAATGGTTTCACTTTTTTTGTTTTACATTTATGACAGGATGCAAGAAACCATTATTCAATTTGATTACATTTTTCATGTTTCATTTCATCCTTCATTTGTTTTTTTCACAAAAGTGAATAAAAACAGATTAGTCTTCTGTTTTCAAGCACAAAAAAGGGTTTATTTTGATGCCCATTATTAGCTGGAGAAATCAATATTTTGTTCCTTGCAGCCCTCAAGGCCCCAGGTAATTTTCCATGTAAATAAATTAAACTGGACTTTGCAGCACCGCAGCAGTTCCTGGGAGTTGTCCATATCAATTAGTTTTTGCAAGTTCTGAGTCAATGAATGTGTGTCTGTGATTCTGTTCAAGACAAACATAAAGCTCTCCAGGATGTGCTCTGATCAATGGCCGCTGACTGATCCGGTTAGGGCATAAAACTCACTTTAAAGGAGGAATTTGCAATATACTTAATGTAATAAATCATAAAATGATGTCATCAGAGATCAAGGAAACATGCTAAGTTGAAATACTCACTTCATGACAACAATGCTACAGCTACAGAGTCCTCCTTTGAAGTTTGTATTCCAGCCCATAGCTTGTTATTATTCGTCCATTTCACATGAATTAGAATTCAAATTAATGCCAAATGTTTGCCGAATGAGTAAGTGTCTGTTTATGAGTTGTAGAAATCATTAAAAAATCTTTTGGAAGGAGGAGATTTTGTAACGGTTAAATTGAGCAATATGTTAATGGAGTCTGGCAGGCAGTGAGACAGGCAGTCACTGAACTCAAACTCTGTTTTATACAGACCATGGTATTTTCAGAGCAGTTGGTTAACTTACTTTGACAGACAACTGACAGTTATAAACAGCAGATCAACTTACAGTGCAGGACTTTCTGTTGCTTGTTATTGTCAATTTACAATGTTGCGCTCGTCTTGCGTCTAGCACGTTCCTGCAGACTGCCGGAGCTTTCTCAAGTCTGGGGAGGAGGGGGCGGGGAGCAAGTCTCTTGGCTCAACCATAGACTGTATATTAAATATGATTTCAGCTCGGTTAATATACAGTCCATGGCTCCAACTCCAACTATTTGAGCTACATTGCTCAATTTTTGGACATTAACTTCTCCTTTAACCTAGGACATACTTATCTTGTCCTGGGGCGTAAATCTATGCAGTGCAGGCTGTGCAGTTGCACTGGGGCCAAGTGGGATAGGGCCCCCTCCAACAATGTGCTGGGCATAAAATGGGCCCTTACAAGTGATTCAGTGAAGCAAACCCATCTCTGTCATGGTTTTCCTCTTGTCTTCTCCTTCTTTTTTTTGTCTTTTGTAAAATAGTCATTAGAAATCTATAAAAATACAACGCTACATAAACTATAGAAAAAATTGTGTATTTTGATGTCAAATCTCAAATCACTAGTGTGCACAAGGCCCCATCATAATAGTCTGCACAGTCAGTGTGAAGATACAGAGTAACCTGTCTTTACAATACAGACAAATGTACTCATCCCCTTGCCCTAAATCTGGAGCAGTGTGGCACAAATCTGCCCTGGGGACAGATAATTTGCTCTGATATGATGTTGGTCACATGTATTCAGAGAGAACAGAACAGTGTGATGGATAGATAGTTTGATCAATAGATAGCCGTCTACTAGAAATGTCTTGGACCCAGTAATGATGTTTCCTGTCAAACTTTTATGATTAAAATGTCATCTACATGCCTAGTGGATGAAATTCAATTTGGTTTCTAAAGAGTTGCATGTTGGGCAATTTGAGCAGTTAAAATAATTAGCTCATTATCAGGTGAAATAGAGAAGAAAATCAAAAATTGTCACAGAATAAGTTTATTTTAATGAAGTGCACGGAGCATGTAAAATATAAGAAAACATTTTGAGACCCAGCGTCATGCCCTCATTACCATATTAATCATGGATAACACTGTATTTATTGAAATATGTTGTTAATACTATGTTGTTGTGCTTGTGGTAACATACTAGTAAAAGACAAGCAAAAGCTCTCCTTGCATCAAGGAGGTTAAATGATGCTTGCAGTTGCAGTCTGCCTCAGCTGTTCATGTTGGCTAACCAACAACAAGAAAATACAAAACAAAGGCTTGAACTAATGGAAAACTTATTAGGTAGCTACCATTAGCTAGGTGGCTATTAAGTTAACTAACATGCAGTTTCATAATAGTTCCTTTACTTATATGAGTAGGTGATATCTTAGGGGTGGGGAAGGGGGGGAGGTTGCACATCATTGCTCATAAAAAATTGTTTACAACACGTTATGACACATTCAGGACATCACGAATATAGACTTAGACTTGGATGACCTTTCTTGGTTAATTCAAAGCAAAATTATAGCTATTTTCAGTTTTGCAATTAATTAAATCATTCGGCTAATTATTACGGGTAGCCTTTTTTTTAATGATTCCTGAAACATTTTTGAGAGAGAGAAAGAGTGAGAGTTTAGCAATAATGCTGAAATAAAACTCAAAGACTGACTGACATGTGATGAGCTTTGTTTTTGGAAATTTCAGTTATGTTATACAATCTCTAAAAGTGAATGATTCCACTTTTTCCCATGGTCTAATGCTAAAAAAAGCAAACAAAAATTGTGTTTAGTCCCAGCCCTGCTAATTACTCAAATTGCCCAACATGATACTCTTACCAACCAAGCTCATTCTTATCTGCAAAGTCTGTAGATGACATTTTAGTCATGAAAGTTCATAGGAAACAACACCGCTGAGTTTCAAATAGGCAGTATAGAGAGACTAAGAGAGAAAGCCAGAGAAGCACAATGAAGATGTTTGTTTCGTTTCAAAGGTCAACTGATGCATCCTCAGTTTAATGTTTACTGTGGCATTTGGTCGAGTTCATTAAGAGATGTTAACTGCGGTCAGACCTCGAGGCCTGGTCTTTGTACCTGAGCAGCTTGTCAGAAGTTACTGTCTGCTAAGTACAGTGAGCGTGCTGCATTTTGTGTGGTTGCATACTGCTCTTGCTATTACAAGACTGATTGCAGCGGTATTGATCTGACCCGGCTGAGAAATCGACCTAAAACATGTTTGACATCATCTTCTCCTCCATCCCGCTCCGTCTCTTTCACACTATGCCCTCTGTCCTTTTCATCATTCTACAGCGTAGGCCGTTTTCCTTCACCTCAGCTCCCTTATCCACTTTTACAAATCGCTCTCTCACCTTTTCTCTCCTCATGTTATCACTCTCACTGCCATCACTCTTTTCCCGACACCACACCACTCATCCGTCAGGACTTCCCGGTTCACTTCTTGATCCACTTTTTCTTGTGTCTCACACCTCTGTGTTTTTCTCATACATCAGTTCCTGCTTCTTTGCATCCCTTTACGTCTAAAATCCATCACCTTTTTCTTCCTGTGTAAAGGGATAGTTTGGATCATTTGAAGTGGGGTTTTATGAGGTATCCATAGTCAGTGTATTAACGACAGTAGATGGCGGCAGCAAGGCCCCAGTTTGGAAACAGAGAGAAGTACCAGTACGGAAGCTAAGCAATATACTGCTGTGGACAGAGTCAGCAGGAAAATGTATTTTAGCCATTTTAGGCCCATCTAAAAAACATAGATATCATAAGTGTATGCTATATTTAAAATATTTTCACCACTTTAACTTGCTTTCAGACATCCTTTTCTGACAGGAAACCACAGTTATATAAGCCAAATATCCCTCTTTCTTATTCAACCAGACTCCATTTACAAAATCAGTAATTTTACCTTGCAGAGCATAGCGGCTGCTGGTCTACCACTGCGTCAATTGGTTAGTTTGTCTTTGTTGCTGTGTGACTTTGGCGAATCCAAACTATCCCTCCAAAACATGAAAGTCACACAATAACACAAACAACCTAACAGATCAAGGCAGCGGTAGTCCAGCACCTCCTGTGTTCTGTGATGTAAAATTATTGATTTTGCCTGTGGAGTTTGGTTGAATGACAGAATGAGAGAATGAGAGTTCACTCTTGGAGAATGGAGGTTTCCCATCAGAAAAGGCAGTCTGATGGCAAGGTAGAGTGACAAAAATATTCTAAATATAACATTCACATACTGATTTTTTATGGGTACCTTTTGTAAGTAGCTAAAATATGTTTTGTTGGTGATGACCCCGTCCTTAGCAGTACATTGTTCAGCTTCAGTGCTGGTACTCCTCTCTGCTTCTCCAAACTGGGGTGGGGTGTTGACATCCTTTACTGTGTACCCACGGGAGTAGAGAAACCTTATACAACCCCACTTAGAAAAATCTGAACTATCCCTTTAAACATCCCCATTCTCCTCCTCCCCCTCACCTGTTTCTTTCCATTGTTCTTTTCTGCTTTCTGCAGCTTTCCTTTAACCCCCTTCTTCTGACTATAACTTCCTCACCCTCACAACTTTGCTCTTTCTTTTTTTAACCTCGCAACTCATCCTCCCGTCCCCTCTCCTCCTTCCCTCCTTCCCTTCCTCCCAGGGTGATTAAGTGATGGTTGGGCTGGCACAGCTGGTGTAGTTGGGCAGGCAGCCCATCTTCATGACAGCTGTGCTGCAGTGTAGCCAGATCCTTATTGGGGCAGTAGCACTGTTGTAATCATAACAACAACACAGGTCATACAGGCTTTTTGGAATTCACTGTATTATTAGGCAGGCATCTGTTGTGTTCTGATTACCTCTCAGGTCATTATATCACTAAATATCAGGTGCAAGCAAAGGTGTAAAAATGCTGTCCTGTGGAACTGATGCGCATTAATGTTTCTGCTCCTGCCCACACCTCTCATCCTCTGTCTCCTTTACTTTCCTTTCTTCACTATTTCACACATCCTCCACGGTGTTGCAGCATTTGCTTCACACCGCTTCTGCACACACACCTTTCATTAACTCACACCTGCAGAACCACATGAGTGTTTCGCACTGTGGGGGTGAGCTGACGTTAACTTATGAGCCAGTGGTGCCATCTGTTAAATGGCACATCTGGAGATAAAAATGGTCTCAAAAGTCGGCGTTCTCTGGTGCTCCCTGGTTCACAGCGAGGTCACACACACTCACACTCACACCAGGCGGGGAGTTGGACTGACTTATGAGTGAGCCGAAACATCTGAGGTAAGCACCTTTCTCAAAGCAGTAATTGAATTGTGCCAAGGTGACGGTGCTACAACTCAGTTATGAGCTTGGTGAGCTGTGCTAAACTCACTATTAGTCACAAGCTGTTGTCTACTCGCTGGGAGTTTTTCCCTCTTCTCTGCGCACTTGTGCATCATCAGTTTTAGGTCATGCTGACAGCTTAAGAAGATTAATGCAGTATTGGTTAAAGGGGGTGAGGGAGTTCGGAGGGTGCACTGTGGATGTCTTCACCCTTCCTCCCTCTCACCGCTGCAACACTCTGTACGACTGTGAGACAAGCACACGTTGTGGTAATCATCCTCTAACCCCAACCCTCCACATTAGCTGTGCTGGTACCCTCTGACACAGATGCTGCAGGGACACGTCTCCCATAAACACTACTTACATTGGACAGCAGCACAGCCATAAACCAGCTCTATCAACAATGGCTATACCATCCTGACACTTTTATTTAAAGCTCACTATATTTAATGTTGTCTCTCTCAGCAAATACTGTACACTCTTAGAAACAAAGGTACTAACTAGAACCATACAGGGTTCTTCATCTTGTTTCCATAGATGACCACTTTTTTGGTTCCTGGTAGAGCCTTTTATAAAGGTTCCATGTACAACATGCTCAAGACATTTTTCCACCAAATTAGCTCTGGTTCTTGAACCGGTTCCATTCAGATTCTTGGAACCTTAGTGCGGTCTATTGAGCCAGCTCATGTTTCCACTAGTTTTGAGTGGAAGCATTGTAATCAAGGATGCCATCAACAGAGGGCATTGCACAATGCATAACAACCTGTAGAATATGACACGTCCCGTTTGGTTCTCAAGGAAAACCGGCTATTTTTTTGGTTGCAGCTGGGAAACAACTTTTCAGGCCTGTTGTTTGTACCTGAGCAGGTGCTGAAAGCTTGTCTGAAGTTACTGTCTCAGAAAGGGCCATGGGAGGTTCTCTAGAGAACCCTTCTGTGGTGTAATGGTTCCACCCAGAACCCTCTCTTGGACCAAAGACTGCAATGGATTGGCCTTCGGTCAGCAGGGTTGACAGCCGGGGTTTCCTCACGGTCAGTGGTGTTGGTGGCAAAAAACAGCAGTGATTTTGTTTTTTGTTCCTGTTGGCTTGCTAGCTTTCATGCTAAAGAAAGACTGCAGCAGGCTATCCTGACTTAAAGGGGATCTGGACCCCTGATAACGGAAGTCTTTCACTGTTTTAAAACATATATAGATTAAAATAATGAGGATCAAAAAGTGTAGCATAAAAAATCACCTACAACCCACCCAGTGGTTCTACTGAGAATGTTTTTATATTCCAAGGATTTCATCCAAAGCCTGATTGTCTTCTGACGGTTGAAGAACCATATTGCATGCTATAGATGAGGCATATATATATATGTATATATATATATATACATATATATATATATATGCTATAAGCCAGCACAAAAATGACAATTACCAACATAAACAAACTACTCAAGGCAGCAGAATATGCATGATGGCAAATGTGGGCCATCTCTAGAATGTACATCACAAACCAGAGCAGAGCTCCTCTCTTAGAAGTAAGGGTTCCAGATGGGTTCCTTCTGAAGCCTGAGGTTCTACCCAGACCTATTTGCCTCTGAACAACCCTTTGAACGAGTAATGGTTGCATTAAGAACCCTCTTTATTCAAAGAATCCTTTTTGGAAGAAAGAGTTTTTCAAGGATTTGTTGAAAGCATTGGTGTGAAATAATGGTAACTGTAACTTAGATTGTTAACATGATGGATGACCACTGCATAAAATCTAGGGCTGCACAATTAATCGCAGTTGCAATAAAATCAAGTGTGATATCCAAATCACAGAACCAGGACCAAATTGCAATTTTTGGCAAAAGGAAGAATGTATGAGAAAACAGCATTGTAATGAGGTACTGTAGTGCTGCATAGATGACTCGGCCTAAAAAAATCTTGTTCTCCAGATGAAAGAAAAAATGTTTGTTGGGTTCAGATCTCAATGAATCACATCATAATGATTTTACTGTTTTTTTTCAGTGAATGTGAAAATTATAGTGCAAAACTAATTGTATCGCATATCACCATTTCAGTCAAAATAATCACAATATTAATTTTTTACCAAATCACGGAGCCCTAATACAATCTGTGGGATTCAATATTTTTTGCTTCATCTGTTTCTAGTGAGCACGTGGCATGAATTGATGGTAAAGGTGCCAACTATAGCAGAACACAAGTAAAATTAATTGATTAAGGGGATTCCAAATAAAATATAAAATATATTTGACGGTAACAATATTTTAATTCTCATGTTTTCAACAATCTTTCCTAAGAACTCTTTCTTACAAAAGGGGTTCTTAATGCAACGCTTAGTCTTAAAGAGAACCCTTGATGAACCCTCCCTTTAATAAAAGGGTTCTCAGGAGCAAATGACTCCGGGTAGAGCCTCAGCCTTTCGGGAAGAACTATTTTTGAATCCTTATTTCCAAGAGTAACTCTGGGGAGACATTCAGCTCCACTCTTATGTGATATCTACTTGCAGTAATCTCTCCATGATTCAGAGGGAAATGTACTGTACCATTGTGTACATGCCATAAATGAGATGTTTCATTGCCAGCCATGAGACACCATTTGAATGATTACTGACATAAAATCAAAGCTCGCTACATAAAAGGAAAACTCACTATGGATTATTATAGCCTCTACCTTGAGCCGATCATTTACAAATCATTTCCAATTTGCTGAATGTGGAGCAGATGGCATCATGGTTGTGTTAAAATACACAATACACTTTATATAGTATTTCATTTATTAAATTTTATAATCCAGTTATAAAAATAGCATTTCCAGCTTGAATTCAATATGGCAAAGAGAAAAAAAACAGCTAAAAACTAAATATGTAAAAGCCCATCTGAAGTATTCTGACTCACTCATTCTGGGAAAGAGCCTCAGTGCTGCTTAAAATATAAATGCAACGTCATGAAAACGACTGTGGGTTTGTGCAGCGATGTATAATAATGATGCTGATTTACTTGAATATTCGAGTGAGTACACATTTATGACTTTTCCAGCTTGGTAAAAGTTCGTCTCTGATTACTTTTTTAGTTGTGTTCCAGAAAATCTCCACACTAGATCCAATAAAAGGGCGTCATGGGATTCATTGGTACAGTGTCCCCAGCTGAGCATCCGATTGTTACGTAAGACTAAGTGTGACACACACAGACACACACGTGAAAACACACCCCATACGCACACACATGCACACACACACACACACACACACACACACACAAGTGCCGCAGTGTTATAATGAGCACTCAAACTGAAGACACAAACATGCCGTGGCAGCAGACAAACAACACTTTCTCACACGTCCCTCAACTCCTCTTCTCTCACATCACTCCATCTTTACTTCCCCTCGTCGCTCTGAAGCACACATCAAACACGAACTCCCACAAAATAAAAGCCTCTTCTAATTTCAGCCATTTTCGTGCGTCAGTATTTCTGTGTGGTGTGCCGCCTGGTGCACCTATGCGTGGGCTTTTTCTGTTGTGAAGTCATTTTTGGCTATTCCCTATTTGTTCTAGGGCTAATTTAAGAACTTAGTCAGGATTTGGATTTAGCATAAGCAAAAATGGATCCGGAAGAACTTCATTAAGCCCACTGGTGGGTCCTGGCAAATGTCTGTGTGTGTGACGTATGTGTTTCCGTCTCTGTGTGTGTGTGTTGGGAGTCTATTGGTGTACAACCAAGATTGCTAAGAAAAGCACAGATGAATGTCTTTAAGAGACAGTGATATCATATTAGGGCTGTTGTTGGTGACAAAAAATGGAGCCAGGGGAGAAGAGGAGATATGAGGAAAAAAAACAAGATTAAAGTCACAAATTTAATAAATAAAAAACACCCAAATTTACAAGAAAAAACATGAATGTTCTTTGAGATTGTAAAGTAATAAATTTGTGAGAAAAAACTCGGAAATGTGTTTTAAAAAAAAAGTGAAAAGTGTTTTTTGTTTGTTTGTTGTTTTGGGGTTTTTTTGTTGTCAAGGAACCACAGTGCTTCATTTTGCAAGTTTGGATCAACCTCATCACATCACACCGCCCCCTATGTATTCAAAGTAAAAGGCGTTCACTGTGTGTGAATATGCTAACAGCTGTGACAAAGGCAGCGGGATTTTATTTCCAATAGGTTATATTAGCTAGCCAGCCTGTTAACATAATGTATTTTGTATGATTACCTTTGACAATAATGTATAACCAAAAAAAGATTAATAAATCAAGATTTCTTGAGTGCCCTCTGGTGGTCATGGGGGTTCAAGCAGGTTCTTAGTGTACTCGTGCCTTGGCCTGGTTCTATCTGCAGTGGACGACTTGGTCAAACTTTGCAATCAGATTTAGTAATAAGGAAACAATTTTGGATCAATCATTTTGATGATATGTTGTTTACCCCTCTCCCCCTACTTCCCCATTCTTTGTTTTTTTTTTAAGTACGCCATTGTAAATGGCATATTAAACTCTTTCTGTTATAAAGTATTTAATTATTTATTAATTAATAATTTACTTACTACAACATCACAAAACTACGAAAAATACGCATTGTGATGTCTACAAACAAGAAGTCATTCTTGCTTGGTAAATTACTTAATGTGCTGATTTTTGAAGTATCATATCAGAAAAGGTTGATGAAACAGCAAAATTAAAAAAAGAAAACTTTCACACTGAAATTTTTTTACACTCACTTAAGTTAGTTTTTGGGAAACCCTTTTCAAATTCTGACATAAGGAACATTTCACTCACATGACTGACTAGCTGTTTACGCTCATGGCTCTATAACACATCCATGATTGTGCTACATAGATCTGATGTAACCTTTTTTACATTAATACCCAAAACAAACAGAAATGTCATTTCCATCCTGTTTTCTACATTGTTTCTCTCCTAACGATCCCATAACGTTAGTGGGTCGATACAAGAGCTCATTCATGTTTTCTTTTGCCAATTTATTCTAAATTCAGTTCAAAATTGCTATACAGTTGGATGGAAGCATCACTATTATTTCAGAACAAGACAGAAATGCAGAAGGGAAGCAATGTAATGAAAAGACGAGATGACATACTAACTACACTCAGTTGCCAATTTAATAGGTACACCTAGTGCTGCAATAACCCTCCCTTCATGAAGGCTAAAAAGTTCAGTTTTGCTGAAATGTCTTTGTTAGAAGTTGAATTCAAATTTATGGTCATTTTTGAGGTTATAGTAGTATTGTTGTAGGGCAGTAGTTGTAGTTTTGACAAACATGGAACATTAAAACCTCCATGATGGTAAGATTTATTGCAGGACCATTGTATTAGACTGTAATTGCTTGAGTTGGGAGTACCTAATAAACTGGCAACTGAGGGTATATGCCAATAGCTTTTTGCCTTGATTGTAACTTCACAGTTAAAAGTGGCAATAAAACTACCAAGCACATGCTTTTATGTGGAGTAGGTCTCATTTTAAACGGTGAAAATGTGCTCAGCAGAGACAGACGAAGGGGAATCTTCAGTCTGTTTCCACCTGGTCAGTGTGCTTGTACGGACAGTTCAGGTGCTCTCATATTCTGTGCACTTGTATTAAGTGTGTATCATTTTAACAGAGCTCTAACTGGAAGTGTAAGCACCAGTCAGAGGCAGATGGGCTCGTTAATGCAGTGATGTAGTTATGTAAGACCTGCTACTGCTGCCGCTCCTGTCTGTCTGTACCGCAGTACAGAGAGAGAGAGAGAGGGAGGAAATGTAAAAGAGAGCTTGTGAGCAAGTCGCTGCGTGTGTGTCCGCATGTGTCTGTTCGAGCGATTATGTATGTGCGGACACACACGTGTCAGGTGTACGTATAGGAACACTGTGGGACAGATGGGGAGTGATGCGGTAAATCAGGATGAATTGACTTGTTGTCCTGGGTTTGATGAACTCTTCTCCCTCTTTAACCCATCTCCTTCAATTCCCCACATGCTGAGTAACAGCCAATACAGGCTCTAAACACTTTACTGCACACAGGGAGCAGAACAGGAGAGGGAGTCAGAGGAGCAGAGGCTCAGAAGTGAAGAGAACAAATAAAGAAGAAAGGTTGTAAGGCAGTTTTTGCACATGCATATTAATACACCAATACATTCTGGGATACTCAAGTGTTCTATTTGTTGCAGGGGCCAGACAAAACAACATAAATAATAAATGAAAAACGACTTTTAACTATGAAAACACTGCTTTAATGTGAATGAATCGCATGAGGTTGAATGTCAATGTACAGCATTTGTTAATATAAAAGAGAATTTTGATATGAGCTTTTTAAATGCATAATGAGGACAACAGGGCTCCATGGAGGCAAAATCATCTGCAATTCAAACTGCAGGTTCATCAGTCAAGAATAATACTGAAAGCATTCAAAAATCAGGACGTGAGGCACACACAGAGACAAACACGTCCTCCGAACTGAATGACAGAATACATTGTTCGTAATTACCTTCCACAAAGACACATATGAGTGTTTTCTGATCTGGTGCCTCACAGGACCACACTGCCAGAGCTTTCAAAACTCTGCAGATCACTGTTACAAATATGATTGATATCTTTTTTTCTGTCCTGCAGCAACTATGGTTGAGGTACTGTTAGGACACAAATGACCTGGTTAAAGTCTGTGTAAAGGAAAAAGGGAGTTTATACATTATACATGTTATAACATATTTGCTGAAAACATTGAGAACTATGTAGTAATGAATTGTAGAGTTAGTCCGGCTGTTGTTCACGATTTCTGTATTCAGGATATTTTGGGCAGACCCAAAATAAAACATGGCTCGGTGACATGATGGAGACATGTACCTTAACATACTTTAAGCAACTCTGCTTAACGCACCTTAAGCAACTCTTTAAGTCCAAACCAGCCCAGCAGTTCACGTCAGCTCACTTCAGTTTTAACAACTCATAAAATACCATCCTGTCACTGTTCTCTGACTCTGGTGGCTCAAACATGTCTGAACACGTTCAACAAAGCTGCGAGACAGTGTGTGCCTGCTTCAGATCGTTATCAGGTCGTAGTGGTGTTTGACACTTTGGCAGCGGAGTGGACATGTCCCCAGCATTTCAATGCAGAGAAAACAGCTCATTTCTGAGCTAATTTTGAGAGCTAATTTTATCTACTTAGCATTTTTTTTAATCATTCAGATTTGGCTGGGTGATTAATAACACAAGTTTCCGTGGTGTGACAAACTGAGGGCACACATTTATTGTTGCTTCACAGTGTCTTTAAGGTTTGGGACAGAGATGCACCAAACAACTGGTGCGTGATCATGAATCTGCTGGTTTTCAGCTTGACCGGCAGGTTAGCATCAGACATCTGAGTCTGTGTCAATCTAATATATGCAACACGCACCGGACATTGGTTCATGCGCACAGCCAGTGACGGATTAAGGTGGTCACGGGCCCTTAGGCTACTCTTCGTGTGGGGCTCCTCTTCCTCATCATGCTGCACTAGAAAAAAACAGTAATTTAGTGCCATGTCTAAAAGTGCGCTAGGAATGCATGGCCCACATGCACACTGAGGGGGCACTGGCATTCACACTCTCATTGAGACAGCCTTTACTATAAACAGCAATGCTACAGAAAAAATGCATTCACAATGCAACTACAAGCTGGTAACAGCTTTTAGCCTTCTGTTTGAAAACCAAATTGGGTTTTGAACCAGGTCACATGATGTGACCAAGAGCTGATTGGGTAGATGTGGCCCATACCCAGTCACAACAATAAGGACAACAACTCCCATGATCCCACATGACTTTAGATGTCATCAAACTATAGATTGTTGTTTTAAAGCTACAAGTAGTTTTAACTAGTTATAAAACGGTCTCAGTTGGACACTGATGCCTCCGTATGACCTACAAAAGTTAATGAGGCCATCCGTGAGAAAACTGGTTATTTCTGTCTAGTCATTCTTAATGTCTGCCGCCAGGTCGGATTCTCTGTGAGATCAGATGAAGCAAGCCTGTGTTTACGTTTTATGAAAGGTCCTTGTAGTAGCTTTAATGAGAGAGACCCCTTTAGTTGCAGAACTTATTGTGTTTTAAAAATGTTCTGAGTGCTCATTCAAGACTTCAGTTCAGTTCGGTCTTTATTGTCCTGCCTGAAATTTGGCTTGCAGCAAAAATGTTCAGTGACTTTATCTGTACCAGCAGTGTGTGTGTGTGAGTGTCCTATTTTTAGTGTCTAGGACTTTTTTCCCTTTTTGGCATGGTATAGAAAGAGGTATCAAGTATAGTTTTTTTATACTACCATTGTAGCCATGTTTAAAATGCTGGTATTGTGGCAACTCTACAAGGTAACCTACAGCAATGTGTGCTTGTACTTCACCTTTTTTTTTTTTTTTATTGCCCAATGCAGCATCTGGCTGATCAAATCTCAAAGCATTCTGGCAAACGTTGAGCCAGGTTCAGCGTTTTCTTGCCAGAGCCCTCTGCGCTGGCACCCTCACTGCACCAACTGAGCAGTCCCATTCAAATGAATGAGGAACACTGCCTAGGGCATATGAACAAACTACTAATGCTGTTGTTTCCTCGTGAGGACAGTCTCAAGACACGGCCTGATCTCAGAGGCACAGCAGTGTCAGGTTGAAACTAACCAGCAGAGATATGATGGACAGTATAGAGGGAGCTAATTGGCATGCAAACTATTTGACACACCTTTCTGATGACTCAGCCACTTCAAAGTTGATAATCTTTCGCTTTGTGTTTGTCTAGCTATTGTAAACACAAGGGTGAAGCTCAGATCCCATGCAGCAACCTGCATGTGATAGCAGCTGCAGTATGAGCCAGTTTATGGGGGCATGTTAAATACCTTATCCTATTTACTTATGTTTCTGTCTCTACAAGTTCTGTTTCCATGGTAATATTCAGAAAAAAAATCAATTTATTTATGTTTGTTTGTAAACAGGAGAAGAAGATACATATGAAGAGCTTATAGAATAAAACCTGGAAGAACAGCTGTGGGCTACAATCCAGTACATGCATACAAACATATTACAGAGAATGTGAGTGGCAGAATATATCAGAATAACTGGCATGTGGAATAAAAAATAATAAAAAAGATGAGATAAAAAAAAGGATGGAGGAGGCAGAGTGAAGAAGGGGAAGAGAGGGGGAGTGAAAGGATGGACTGAGCCGTGTGATCTGCCGTGAGGATAGCAGCAAGCCCATACTGCTGAGAGCTGTGGACCCCAAACGCCTTATCGGAAACCAAAACAGCTATCAATTATTCAACAGGTACAGAGCGAACCAGCTACAGAGGAGAAGACATGGGAGGAGAGAAGATTTGAGGGGAGAGGGGGATAGAGGAGATATATCCTGCATGGGAGTTAGACACAAAGGATTTGATTTTTTTTCCTCCATCTTTTTAGGGGGGTTGCAGACACATGCTATGTGGTGCATGTTCATCGATAATGCAGCCATTACTTTCTGGTCAATGCATCAGCAACAATAAACAAATATGGGACTTTAAACCAAATGTCAGTTAGTTGACAATTACCTGTGGGTCAATATAAATGTCTTAAGTTGAACATTTTGGGAAAATGAGACTCATTGTTGAGAAATCAATCTGGTGCTTTAAAGAAACATTGTGCAGGATTTTGTGGCATTTAGTGGGGAATCCATTAAATCTAGTGTCTGTTTATGAGTCGTAAGAAATTATTAATAATTTTGTAGAAGGAGTAGATGTTTATGGCAGTTAAATTGAGCAGTATGTTAATGGAGTCTGGCAGGCAGTAAGACAGGCAGTTGCTGAACTCCGACTCCAGGATGTGTATTTTCAGAGCAGTGGCTTTTTGTTTTCAAGATAACTAGCTTAAATTTACATTGACAGACAACTGTTCTAAACACCTGGTTGTGTTTAGATTGTTTGGTATTGTCAGTATAATGTTGTGCTGCTGTAGGTTCAGTGTCCCTGTAGCCTGCAAGCAACCTGTCTGTAGTGTTGTGACAATAATCTGATAACTGCTGGGTTGAGCTCATTACCATCATTACAGCAAGTTTTATTCTGAAGGGTCAATCTCATGTTGAGATCCGCATATCGATCTCTTAATACGGCTAAGAATCAGCGCTGTCACACACAAGTCAGGAATACAGCCTTGGTCGACAGTGGATGGATAACAACATGCTCAGATTAACTGTTTTCAAGAGGGAAAATGGATAAATAATGACAGAGGACATTCAGTGTTTGATTTATCATCATGGACTTATTCCAAAAAAGATGCTGCAGTTCAAGGCTGCAGTTCAAGGCTGGATTAGAAAGCTTTTGAGGGGATATGATCACCCCGGAGCTGATGTTATAGGCCTGCTATTGCTATTCTTTCCTGCTAAGCATATTGGGGGCTTACCCACTTAACTTCACCAGCAATCGGGAAACAACAGACAAGACTTTTCTTGATCTTGTGAAGCTGCAGCATTTATTAACTGACACACAGTAACCTGTACTGTACATTTACTGTCAGAATAACAACTTGCTGCTCTGCTCCGCTAGCAGCACTCTCACTGTCTGCTGCTCACTCTCCCTTGCACGCTGCTCACATTATGCACTGCCCTAAATGAGCTACAAGGAGCTACGCTTACAACAGTATTCTTCAATAGAGTCCAATAAAACTTAAATTATTTGAACAGTTGCAGTAAACTATCTCACAGGAATTTGTTTTTCCACTGCGGTCAAAGCCCTACCTGCCTGAACATCGAGTCTGAGATGAGAGCCCTGCTATCTGCATGTGAGCTCGCAGGCTGCAAACACCTAATCTCAATCTACCTTTTAAAGTGAGTAGGAGAACCTACTGTGGCTGTGAAACTCATAAAAAATACAAAAGGCCATATGTAGAAACTGTGTTTTGTTTGTCCTTTCCTCCCTTTCTTATTTCTTAGACAAACAAAAGCTGGGTGCAACAACTCCCTGAAGTCTTGTTGTCACAATGATGTTGAGGTTTGGCATCATTGTGCCTGCACACAGTAAAAACAGTGCTCACCACTCTAGCAGACGGTGGTAAAGCCAGATGAATAAACTGCTGTTTGTTAAAGGGAAACTTCACCACTTTTCATGTGGATGTCCAGTCAATGTTGAAAGTAAATGTAGTCAGTGGAAGCAATATTAACTGAGACAGCTGAGTTCTAATGATGGAGAATGTGTTGTTCTTCCTGGATCAGCTGATGTCACTGTGATGTCACTGAATGCAAGGAAGAACTAGAAGATATTTATGCTTGGATGTATCGTCTCCTCCCCTGAGCAGCCAGGGGGCATGCTAGATGAGTATTTTTGTCACCTAACTATGTTTTGGCCAACAACCTAATACCTATAGGCTGGGGTGGTGTTAACACGGCAACATGGGTGCTCAGAATACATCCTGGTACATATGGGCGCTGGTGCATGGCTCTGTGAGATGGAAATCTTGTTTTTCTCGGTCAATATACAACCACTGAGGAATTTATTCCTTCAGTTGACTGCATTTACCATCAACACTGATTGGGCATCCACCAGAAAAGTGCTGAAGCTTCCCTTTAACTGCTCATACATGTAGGCCAACTTCCCATACAGTCACAAATTGTCATTTTTTAAATCTCTGTATATGTGTGAGTTAAACAAACAAGATAAAAACCTGTCATTTAGGAAGACTTAGTGTGAACTTTTGTCTACAGGGGGCTTCAAACTCAACAAAATATGAATGTCCCTGTGTAGTAGCTTTAATCCACAGTATGTGATTTATATCCATCTTCTCATTTCACTCCCAGAAAGAAAGCAAAGAAACACCTATTTTCAAAAATGTCTATTCTTTTCATTTTCTGGCTTATTAGAGAAGACATACTGGCATTAATACAAATAATAGAGGCTCATTCACTTCAGTTAACAAACAAAGACGCTGCTGGAAGCCATTGGTTTGTCCAACTGTCTCTCCCTCTGGAGACACGAAAATACCAAAGTTCCTGGGCCCGAGAGGGAGAAACTGAAAATAAGCCTGAAACACACACACACACACACACACACACACACACACACAATCAGCTCCCTTCAGCTCAGTTTTCACTCGCCACTGGTTCTCTCTCTGTGCTTCCTCTTATCCTCCAGGTGAAGTCTGTTTGCAAATAATCGCTCATTTTCCTCCTGTGTCCATCTTTCTGTCTCTGTATTTTTTCCTCTTTCTGCATCAGCATCTGCTTGGTATACAGTATAACTCCTCTAGTCTTCCAGCTCTGACATTTACACTAATGATTCCTGAGGCTCACCCACAAACACGCACACACACTCACAAAATCCTTATGATCACCGTGTTCTCGCCATGTGATCACACATATTTCTATCCCTTTCATCCAAAAACATTCTCACACTCATGTATGCAGAGCAGACACACCCATGCATCACACACAAACACATGCACATTATGTGCAAAACTAGCCCTAGCTGTTGCTAAGTGAACCTGCAATCAGAGGTCTCCACGGGGCTCCTGTTAGGGAGTAATGTCTCATTTGATTGGGCACTCTATTCACACAGGACCTTCCTGCTGTGTGTGCGCTGTGCAGCTGGCTCTCAAGGTGAACCGTAGAGATTCATAAGCACCATATTTACTAACAATTCAGCCATAACTTCACTGCAGCTGCAATTAAACAAGGAGAGTCTAATTAGAGGCAATTGAGGCATAAACTACTTCTGATTTGTTAATTTTGCTGTGCTGTCTTATGGTGTTCACCACTTTTCTTGTTTGAAGAATGTAAAAATGTGCAGTGTGATGTTTCCTGTGGCTGGTTCCATTGAAGGGATAGATTGGATTATTTGAAGTGGGATTGTATGAGGTTGTCAGTGTATTACCTACAGAAGATGTCAGTTGACATGATACTCATTTATAGGAGCAGAGAGGAGTACCAGCACAGTGCTTTGGACAGGATCAGCAACAAAATGCACTTAAAAAAGGTCCACCTAAAAATATCAATATCAGTTTATGTGAACACTATATTTAGAATATTTCCAACATTATACTTTGCTGCCTGTCAGCCTTTTCTGATTAAAAACACTGTTATATTAACCATATATATCTCTCTCTAAACCAACCAAACTCCATTGATAAAATCAGCCATTCTACTCTTAGTTATTGTGTGACTTTCATGTTTTTAAAGAGTAGTTCAGATTCACTGAAGTTACACAATAACACAGACAAAGTAGCAGATCAAGGCAGCTGTAGGGCAGAAACTCCTCCGTGTTCTGCCAGGTTAAATGACTGATTTTGCCTGTGGAGTTTGGTTGGTTTGGAGAGAGCAATATTTGGCTTATATAACACCAGATTCCCTTCAGAAGGCTGCCTGACAGCAAGATTGAGCTGTGAAAGTAATGTAAATATAGTGTACACTTAAACTGATAATAATTTTTTTAGGTGGATTTTTCAAGTGGCAAAAATGCCTTTTGTTGCTGACTCTGTCCACAGCAGTTCATCGCTTCGCTTCCATGCTGGCACTCCTCTCTGCTTCTTCAAATTGAGGGTGTGCCAACTGCCACCTACTGTAGTTAATACACTGAATATGGAGAAGTACCTCATGCAACCCCCACATCAAATAGTCCAAATTACTGTATCTCTTTAATGTAACATACTGTAATGAAAAATATTGAAAGTGCAAAAACTGTATGTTTGCACATAAAGATAAATGTGTGATAGAGCTTTGTTTGGCAATAAAGTTGGAATAAAACACCAGAGGGCCATTGTGAAATGCCATTTCATGGTCTGCACTGCATAATTTGTTGCACTTGGTGTTTGTTTATTTAGCATCAAAACAATTCCTGCTCATTCACTGTTTCTTTCTCTTTTTTCTTTTTGCATTGTGTTTGCGAGAGTTTGCCAGTTTCGAAGCTCAGAGCTGTAAAACATCAGTCCCCGTAATTATTTTAACGCATTTCAACACGGTGTATCAATTGTAAATGCTCCGCATGTTCCAGAAAATTGTTGTGTGCAACTTAATGGTAAAAAAGAATTCAGCAGGCAGACCACACTGAGCTCCGGATACAGCAGAAGAAAGAGGGAGTCTGTGTGTGACCTTGAGGCAGGAGGCAGAAGGAGCAGTTGCAAAGGTCATTGATATGCACGGCCATCGCACGGACGCTTGCTTGCTCGCTCGCTCACTCGCTGTGTGTGTGGCGGTGAGTGTGGTGATGCGTTTCATCCTGTTCTCCACTGTGACTTGCTTTAGAGATGTAATTGATTATCATATGAATTCCATTCCAGTCATCAAATCCCGAGATGATTTAGTTATCTAATATAATATATCCACACTCGCTGTATATTGTGTCCCTCTGCCTAATCGGTAAAATCTGTCCACTGCCTCAGGATGGCGGCACTGCAAGAGCAAATTTGGATCAATCTCAGCACTCAATTATCCCACCATTTGGTGCTTCACGACCCGAATAAACATTTTGTCACTAATCCATATGTTATTATCATCCACCAAGGCTATCATAGATGCAAGCGAACACACACACGTAGAGTGACACAAAACAGCAACAGCAGCTTCTAATTGTTTGACTGTAGATTTGACAATGGCCTGCGGGCAAAATGTATGTGTGCCAACGCAACTGTCAGCTCAGAGAGACAAAAGTAAGGATGTGCCATTAGTCTTTGTCGCAGTGCCATCAGATACACTGTATGATAATATATTTATAACAGCGTCAAATGAAATTCAAGCACGTTTGAAGACGACACTTTATTTCAGCCTAATTAGCATTAATGACTTGTACACAGGACAACATTTCAGCATGAACATACAGTACGAGCTGAAAGTGTTTGGGTTGAATCAGGACAAACTTCTCACTCGGTTAGGCTCAAGTTGAGCGGGAACTCTGTAACACTGCTGGAAAGTTTCATAATCAGGCCAGACTTTATTCACATTTGGGCCCAGAGAAAGCCACTGGCCCTCGAGCGAGGTTGAGGCTGTAGTCTGAATGAACAGTGACTTGCAATTTTACCATCATACATTGATATTGATCAGTGAATTCCAGTACTAAGCTGAAGTTAGTTATATATGATCATGGCTGAAGGTAATATCGCAGAACATTTCACTACTCCAGATATTGCAAATTTTTTCGTGGATTACAGTATATTCTTTGGAGGGCGAGGCGGGAGCGAAGGCGAGAGGATGAAATCAAATTAAGAGGTAATGATAAGAAGGGAAGTAGAACAGACGGTGTCGTGCATTTAAAAGTTCAAGTTCATGACTCAAGAAAAAGGAGTTGTGCTTATTCACAAGTGTTTACATATATTTAATGACACTGTTCCCCAAAAATATCAAACTCACACTGCTTACACAAAACTATTTAAAATCAGGCTGTGCTCAATAGAAATTTAATTTGTGTGTCTTAACGTGAGGTAATCCATAGTGGTGTTGTTGTTGTAGTTGTAGTGCTGCTGTGAGTTACTGTATTCATAAATTATATAGATCATAGTCGAAGGAAGGAGAGACGTGACATACTGCTGAAATTCCATTGTGAATAAATGTCTGTAAATTATAGAAAAAAGACGCTCATTATAACAAGCCAGAACTTGCCTGATAATCATCACGCTTTTAAGTTTTCCTCAGTTTCGAAGTAATCTAGTGATAGTTTCAGTACATCCATGGTTTTATTGCAGACATGAACTTCTAATAGCTAATTCTGCATACTTTTAATTAGGGGCGTCTCAATTTTGTCTGAGGCGGGACCCATAACAAATTGACCAGCGTGTAGGATTTACCTGCATTTGGCCTCGCCCTCCCCTTCCAAGCATGTAGGAGAAACTACGGTGGCCGAGAAACTCGTTAAAAACACAAAAGGCTATTTCTAGAGCCAGTTTTTGTTTGTCGAAATGTCCAAATCACTGCAATGTTTTATCAAAAGAGAGATGCTCAAAGGAAATCACAGAAAAAAGAAACTCTTTATATCATGCCAGAACTTCCCTGAGGATCGTGACACTTATAGGTTTTCTTCAGTATCAAAGTAATCCAGTGCTAGTTTTCAGTACACCCATGGGTATATCGCTAACATGAACTCCTAAATATAGGCAGAGAAATGAGGGAAATATTACCAGTCCCACAAAATTGTGACTCGTATTGTAATTGCACTCCCTGTAAAAATATTTACAAGATGATTTTTTTTGCATATAACTCAACCCTACAACGCAACATCGTGGCCTCCATGAAAAAGGACCTACTCCCTCTGTAGATGTAATCACTTGTTTTAAGGTAACGAGAACAAAACAATTCTTATTGTCTGGTGATTATACACTAATAAAAGCATAATTATGAATATATTTCATGTCTGCAATATTCTGCCAATAAATCCTTTTAAATGTGGACACACTTGACCTTTAAATCAATTACATGAAATAGTTTTTTGATGATTGATAACAACTGTTTAATTCTCAACACAGCTCAGTTCAGTGGACCAAACCAGATTATATTATCCTTTATACTCAAAATGCATTAAAAATGTTTTCAAAGTCATTGTGTTTATTTCTCACACCAGCTCAGCCAACATAATGTAATGCATAAAATGTATTTCCACAGGCCATTTTGTAAATGTTTGCATACTCTTATCTTAGGTTTTGAATCTCAAACGTTTCTGAAACTTCCTAACACATAAAATTCCAGAGCATAGCAGTTTTATATTAATAAATATTCTCAGGAGTCTCCCAAGAATGCCTCAAAATGAAGCCATCAATTTTACTGTATATTTTATTCTAAAATAGTATGCCATAACGGCATGAGATTTTATTGCCTCGTTTGAAAGTAGAATGATTGGGGTGCAGCAGAGTATGATGGCGCAGAGCCATTTTCCAATTCTTTACAGAAAAGCCTGTCTGTCAAAGTGCTTTTAAAACCTTAAGAAACATCTTTGTATTGATCAATTTCTGTAGATTTGTTTGTCTGATCCACCACTGTCAGGAAATCCTGTGTGCTTTGTGAGTGTAATTGTGTATTAGATGTGGCCAAAAATTAATTCAGTCAAATTTCAAAGCACTTTTCTAAAAAAGAAAAGAAACCTGGATGAGTAGTGGGTTTTATTGATTAAGAACATCACACAATCCCTTGCTTGTAGTCATATGTACCACGACAACAGAAAAGTGTAAGTTAAAGCCACTACAAGGAGTTTTAACTGGTTATGAAGCAGTCTCATTTTTTTACTGATGCCTCTATATGACCTAAAAAAGTTAAAGTTAGTTCTTCTTAATGCCTGCCTCCAGGTCAAATTCTCCTTGAAATCAGATGAAACAAGTATGAGGAGTTTTTTTTATTTAAATAATTTTATTTTTGACAGTATAATCTGTGGTAAGAGAAACACTTTTGTCCACTGGGGGCCTCCAAAATCAACACGATATAAAAGTTCCAAGATATAAAAGCCGACCATCAACAGAAAAGCTTCCCCTGTTTTTAAAGCCAATTAATCATTTCAAGCTTTAAGGCCAAATATTTGCCGGTTAAAGCTCCTTAAAAGTGAGAATTTGGTGCTGTTCTTGGTCTTAAGTGATAGTGAACTGAATATGTTCGGGTTTTGGACTGTTGGTAAAGGCAAAGGTCAACTTTATTGTGATTTTATAGTCATACATAGTAGAATTATAGAGTCAAATTAATTTTCTGCATTTAACCCATCCCAGCAGGAGCCTGGAGACAAACTCCAGTTCTAAGCCAGCACCTTGATCAGAGGTACTGACTGAAGAATTGACCTAGCATACATGCTTTTGATGGTGGGGGAAACCAGAACACCTGGAGGAAACCCACACAGACATGGGGAGAACATGCAAACTCCACACAATAAGGTCATGTCCAAACAGAGATTCAAACCCACAACCTTCTTGCTGTGAGGCAAAAGTTTTAACTACCCTGCCAGCATAGACAGTAAACATGTACAGGGATAGAACAGCAACTTGAAGAGTTCATTCTGGGCTTCAGGACATTATAATAAGTATTTTTCACAATTTTCTGACATTTTATAGACAAGTTGTTAATCAAGAAAATAACTGCCAAATGAATCGATAACACAAACAATTGTTCATTGCAAGCCTAGCTGAAAACAAAAATTCAAATGCAACTGTGAATGTGTGCACTTTTCCAGGCAGTGACAGAGCATAATAAAGCCATTCTTTTGTGCTTTTCTTAATTAAAGTGCTTTTCTTTTCATAACAAATTTTAAGGTTTGGCATGTTTCTTTGTTCACACAGTGTCAGAGTGTGTACGTGTGGCTGTGAAAAACTGCAGATAAAAACGGGAGACAACTGAAGAGTTGGAGGCAGAGGCAAAGTCAAGTAAGGGAAACAAATCCAGCTTCAAACAAGCTGGGAAACAAAGCTTCGGCAGCTACCCAAACCAGCCAGCTAGTAGCCAATCAGCCTGCCAGGCCCCTCTCTCCTCTCTCTCTCTCTCTGCTCTCAGACTGAGGCTGGCAGCGGGAACTGGCCAAGCAGAGAGATAGAGGAAGAATGGAGAGACAGACAAAGAGAGGAAGAGAGGAGAGAGGGAGTTTTCATTACACAAAAACACTTATCCTCCTTCTCCTCCCGTTCTCGCTCTTGTTTCATCCCACCACAGAGAGATACTGTGGGTAAAGGTGACAGACATAGATAACTGTATCTCAGGCAGACTGCACAATTACTCTGAATTTTATTATTGTTACTGACAGACACATATTTGTAGGAGGAGATACAAAGCAACGCATCAGCCATCATCACTGTGTCTTGTGCGTGTGTGTGTGTGTAGGTGGGTGGGTGCTATCCATCTGAAATTACAGGAAGATTAAAATTAAAGCTTGTCTCCCTCTAGCCAGCAAGCTCTCTCTTTTGCTCAGTCACACACACGCACGACGACAGCACTAATCAGCCCTCTGTCAAGCCCATTAGGTCCCACCCTTAATGAGAAGATCGCCCAGCTTGTGCCCTGACTCGGGCCAACCAAGTGAGCTAATAGATAATGATGTGCACGGATGTATGAGCGTTGCTCCCCCTCCTCGGCATCGGAGCTGCATTGGAATGACAAATGACAGACTTCCAGTGTCTCTATTAAAGAATGTTTTTTCTATTATGTTTTGCAGGGTTCAGTCAGACGTGCGCTTCACTCATCACAAAACAGAACCCTGACAATCCGACTTTCGCTGACGCCACGCTGCATTTATTGGGTGGTGGGGTCGAGGGGGGATTGGCAGATGAGTCACCACTCCACAAATACTTGTCTGCGGGTGGTGTGTGTATACTTGGGCTACAACTAACTCCATTATTTTCATCATGGATTAATCTGTCAATCATTTTTTCAATTAATCGATTAGTAGTTCAACCCATAAAATGTTGAAAAGTGTTGATCAATGTTTCCCAAAGTCCAAGTTGACGTCCTCAAATTACTTGTTTTGTCCACAGCCCAAAGACATTCAGTTTACTGTCATACAGGAGTAAAAAAAACAGAAAATATTCACATTTATTAAGCTGAAATCAGAGAATTTGTAAATAATTTTTTTAAACGATGACTCAAAACGACTAATCAATCATCAAAATAGTTGGCGATTAACTTAATAGTTGACAATTAATCGACTAATTGTTGCATTTCTTTGCATTACATTTTCACTTAAGACTGGGCAATATGGACAAAATCAAATATCACAATATTTTTGACCAGAATCGATATTGATACTTAGCAATATTGCGGCAATGACTATTGGTGTTTTCACAAAATATTAACACGAGATTTTTGATCAATATTCATTAGTAATGTCGGAATAATGGCTAAATGGTTAAAAGAAAATAACAGAACAGCTAGAACAGTATAAGTTTTTTTTCCTTTGTTTTATGAGCAGTATTTTATGTATATTTGAATCCTTATTCTAGATTCAAGTTCAATATATTTACATCAATTTTTCAATTTGTGTTTTTTTTTTTAATTAAGAGTTATTTATAATTATTAAAAATACCAGTGAAAGTCTACTGCTTAAAGTCAAGTCAAGTTTATTTCTATAGGGCCAAATCATAACAGAAGTCATCTCAGGGCCCTTTTCATATAGAGCAGGTCTAGACTCTACTCTGTCATTTATTCAGATATTCATCAGTTCCTACCATGAACCAAGCACTAGTAAGACTGTGACAGCCTCACTGACCTGATATCATTGAGGAAAATCTGTAAAATATCCTGCCTCTATTACATATTGTAACTGTATTTGAGGGATCATTGAAATGTTGGCTGATATATTGATATTGGATTTTTTTTTTTTTACTCCCTATTATTGTTATCAGCATCGTTCCCAAAATTCCAGTATCAGTTGGGTCCTTACCATGAGATAACATTATCCACAATTAGAACCCATCTAATTTGTTGGCTGAACAATATATATCAGCCCAATACTGGCCTTATATGGGCCTACTGAGGATACAGCGGTATTGGTATATACGTTTACCGATATGGGAAATATTTATGTGGACAAGAGGAGCTCACTGGCAGGTACAGTATAAATGCTGAGAAGCTGCTACTTGTTTTACAATCTGCTACTAATTAAATGACAATATTAATATATTCACCAATTGATAGATACCAAACATTATGTTTATTGAGCTTTTTATTAAATTATTTATTTTTTATCCTTTATTTTCTCAGTGTTCGTGTTGGTTTGACATGTGTATGTTAAATTATTTAATATGTTAAATAAAAGATATTCTAAAATAATTTGTTTAAGAAAACAGCCTTCTGAATAGAGTTGGGTATCATTTGCAAAAATATGATACCAGTACCAATAACAGCATCCTTAAAGTGATACAACCAATCAATAGAGTAGTTCATTTGATACTTGTTCTTTCGTTTTGGTGGCATCTTGGTTCTGCCTTGCAAACTCTGTCCAATACACTGTGCTTGACTTCACCACAGACTGTATACAGCTGCTAACTGTAGCTGTGGTAGAGGGCCAATTACACATTTAAACAGTGAACACAAAGATCAGAACCA
>JAJHUR010084732.1:0-16970 GCA_027495735.1 Lutjanus campechanus
GTCTTTGTTTAGTTTTATTGGTTATGTTAAACAGAGATTCTCCACCGGAGTTAGTGGGTTTTTATTAGTGGACAAGACTGCAAACTCTTTTATTATACACAATATTTCTCTGTATTTTTCTTTATTGTATTGGTTTTAGCTGTTTCTTTTTTAAATTTTAATATGAAACTGCTCCTTTGAGGATTTTTTAATGGTATCACGCCGTGTGATGTTTCGGGCACCAGTCCTTCATCAGACATGATGATGAGCTGGTGCTCGAAACGTCACAGGAGCAGTTTCAGGTGTGTGGACTAATGTTTTGTACCTTTATATCTATCATCGTTTTTGGATGTTTGGATGTTTTTTTGTGTTGAAAAATAAGACCAAACCAACTCAAATTAATGCCTGTGTATTTTTATTTTGCTTTAGTTATTTTTGTTTTAGTTAATTCTGTTTTAGTTTTTAGTTTAGTTTTTGTGAACTACAATAACCTTTTTTGTTCCCTTGGATTTGCACTTTAATCTTAGTAGATTACAGATGGACAGTGGCCAGAGAAAACTATAAATATCATTCTCAAAATTAATCATCACCCTGATTGATTTATTGCTTCACAGATTTACAAGTGGATGGAAGATGTGGAGCGAGGAAACCCAGAGCTGGTCTCCTCTGCTGTCTACGGACACACTGTTGAAGGAAGAAATATCACACTGCTGAAGGTATTCAAATATTTTTCTCTTCTAACTTTTACAAAGTCGGATGTTCCCATGGAGACTCTGCTGAGTCCTACATGTTGAACTGCATATGAACTGTTGTCATTAATATTTATGTGTATGCTGAGCCAAATGCTCCTCCGCAAATTTACTTTCTCACCGTGTATGATTGAGATACCACGAGCTCGTGATTATCTGACTGCAAATGTAAGACATGCTAAAGGTGGTTGAAATGAGTGCTTAACTTATATTTACTTAAATTGTTACTGTTGTTACTTTAGTTAATCTTTTTGTACTCAACTGAATTCAATGTTGTTGTTTTTCTTTACTTGCACAGCCAATCAATCTATTTACACAAATGATTTTATTGATTTATTAAAAAAAAAAAAAAAAAATTTAAATCGCTCCCCCAGAGTCAGTGATCAGAACTTTGTCCATAGCAACGGTCTGTTCTTCCTAGCAACGGTCTGCTATACAGAAATAACAGAATGCTGTAATTGGCTAATCAGAAATGAGTAGAAAAGAAAAGAATACTGGCCCCAAAATCCAGAATAGGGCCCTACTTTAAACACCTAGCTGTGGTCTGCATATTGGTGAAAAGAATTCAGAATTCTAGAATGGCTTTTACTTTCTTTTTTGGGAATATCTCAAACAATATGGTGCAATAAATCCACTTGTGCAATATTCTGCTCTTTATGGTAATTGCACCAAGGTACCACAGTTACTTTGACAATAGTTGAATTGAAATTGAAAAATTGGCATATCTCAACTTTAATCCTACGTTCAGTCCAAACGGTTCTTGTTTTGTGTCTCCAGTTTGGACTAAAACACCCAGAGGGCAGAGACAAGAAGGTGATCTGGATGGACTGTGGGATCCACGCTCGGGAGTGGATCGCTCCGGCTTTCTGCCAGTGGTTTGTCAAAGAGGTTTGTACACTCAGACGTACTCTCGGTGGTGCAGTCGGTACAGTCTGACATCTTTTTCCTCTCTTTTGTTCAGATTGTCAACTCGTACAAAACCAATAAGAAGCTGGAGGAGATGCTGCAGAACCTTGATGTTTATGTCACTCCTGTGATCAACGTGGATGGATACATGTTCAGCTGGGTCAATGACACCGTGAGTTCTGTTACTCTGAATCACATTTCAGTAAATTCAGATCAGTTGATTCACTTAAAACGTTATTCCCTTAAACGGTTTCTGTGTCCTGGAGTCTGACAGGCTGCGGGAGGGGGAGGGGGGGGCATTAAGAGGGTGAACTACTGAAAGGAAGATGTGAAGATGACTCCGGTCATGTGACTTCACATTCTAAAATATGCTCATCATTTGTATAAAAAATCCAAAAGCAGTGTATGTTGACAAACACACTGGCCATGACATCATCATTATTATGATATTATGTTATTAGACACATTATTATACTGTATCTGACTCCTGTGTCTGTGTCTTGTGTCCATGTAGACTCGTCTGTGGAGAAAGTCTCGTTCCGTCCCTCCTCCAGGCAGTGACTGTTATGGCGTCGACCTCAACAGAAATTTTAATGCCAACTGGGGAAGTGAGTTGCAGCTGCTTTCAAGAATCACAGTGTGGCTAATTAGCCTTCATTTGCATCAAGCTAACAGTCACTCAAAGTTACTAAAAAGATTAAAACATATCTGACTTGCATGACTTATACCGCTCATTTGAAAAAGTCGTAAACCTTGCAAACAGACAGAACACTGAAAAAAATCATTTCAAGGCAACTGTTTTCACTAAACTTTTGAGTTTTAAGTCAAACTCAGATTCTTGTGTTTTAAAATTAATAAAACAAAAAAACAAATAAAAGTTGTCAACCTATAATCTCTTGTTGGGACCATTTACTTTCCTTCTTGCCAAAAACCTGAATCTTTAAATTTTAGATTAAAAAATGTATTTCAAATGTATGAGTAACCTCACGGTTATATAAGGTCAGACCGAACACATCTACAGCATATGGAATTAGTCTGCAAGTCCAAAACAAGGTAAGTATGAATGCACAAGGTCTGAGGCCACAGCTCGGCACCCTCTCCTCCGTTTCCTCAGGGTCTGTGATATCCAGTCCCTGACTGCAGTTACCTCTGTTCTGCTCAGAGAGACAGAGACACATCTCTGACCTTGGCCGCCACAGCAACACTATCAGGGCGCCTCCTGTTTTCTCCAAAAAGAGCAGACAGCAGCATCTCCTGTCTCAAGGAGAGACAGTCTGTCTCACTGTTAAGATTTAGTGCAGGCCTCCCAATGACCTCCAGGCCTCAGTTTGATCCAGCATACGCCGATTTATGGTACCTAAATTTGGAGAATTCCCTAACACATGGTTTATACATGGTTCCAGCCCTCTAAAGCAAACATAATTTAAACAAAAACTTGATACATTATCATTGAACTGTGAGTTTTGTGTGTATGCACTTTCTGTCCTCAGCGGTCGGTGTGTCGTTTGACAGCTGCGAAAACACCTACTGTGGGAAATCAGCAGGATCGGAGCCAGAAGCTAAATCTGTGATGGACTTTGTCGGTAACTACATATCTATCTGTGAAATTACATTTTTAAAAAACAAAAGAGGTAGATTCATTTAGCAGAGAGTCTATTTGCACTTGAGTGACAGAAGTCACATGGCTGTTTACACCCTGCCCCAAAGTTTAGCAGACAGAAGTCCTGTGTGTTAATTTTTTCAGTTTTCAGTTGCAGTTAAGTTGGTTAAGTTTTAAGCGAAACTTCTTGGTTAAAAGGAAAAGATCATGATTTTTCTCTGGATGCAAATAGCATTGCTGGCTACTGGAACCTGGGTGCAAATAGCATCTGCTATTTTTTCAGCGTGTCATAAATTACATGTGCAGATACGTTCATGTATATGAGTAGAGAATTTTACTTAAATTAAATAGATTATGTCTCTGTGCTGATTATAAAACGTCATGAAAACACAGATATACACAAATCATGAAATTTAAAGACCCCCGTTTAAAGACGTAAATGTTTTGTCATGTTGATATTAATCACTTGTTCATTCTGTCTGTATGTAGGTAAGATGGCCGACCAGATCCTGTGTTTCCTCACCATCCACTCCGCCGGACAACTTATACTCCTGCCATATGGCCACCCTGAGATCTCTGCACCCAACTACAATGAACTGGTGAGTGTCTGCGCTTCTATGAATTTGTATTAAGTTCAGCACCTGACCTGTAATCTGAAATTTCTTTACAGTATGACTCTTATGCACATGCTGGACTGTAGATTTAGTTTGCTCAGTATGATCACTTTTTTTTTATTATCTGTAACTTAGAAATATTGCCTTTGATCGAGAGTATGGGTACTTTGTTTTAATTTTTGTGAACTGTTGCAGGTTTCAGTCGGTCAGGCAGCAGCAGAAGAAATGAAGAAGGTACATGGAATGAACTACACTGTGGGAACGTCCCCACAGATCCTCTGTAAGACTCACTGACCTGTTCTGTCCTGTTCTGTCCTGTTCTGTCCTGTTCTGTCCCGTCCTCATACACAGCAGATCTGCACTCACTTTGACAAGTCAGACTCAGACAGATGTTTTTATCCAGACACTTTAAAGGTACTCGTTAGAACCATAAAGCATTATCTGGCTTGTCCCCACAGGAGAACCCTTTGCTTGTATAGACCCTTTCAGAGGGTTCTACCTAATATAAATAGTTACTGTACACCAAGAGCCTTCTGTGAAAGGTTTCATCCAGAACCCCCTATGAGAAGTTCTACAGAGAACCCTGCTATGATGTAGTGCTCCAGAACCTTTCCATCTAAGGCTGCTAACAAGAGCAAGACTCTACCAAGAACCATGTTATATTCCATGGTTTCATCTAGGTCCCACCCAGGGGGTTTTACCGAGAACCTTTTTATATTCCAGGTGTTTCATCCAGAACCTACCCAGGGCATTCTACCGAGAACTCTATTCAAAGGGTTTCTCCTATAAAACTCTTGTCTTCTGAGGAATCTACAAAGAACCATGTCATATTCTAAAGATGAGACAAATAAAATATTGTTTTGTGTGGTCACCATCATTTTAACAATCTATGCTACAGTTACAAATGTTTAAACTGAGGAAACCTTCAAATAATTTTTAATGCATAAAAACTTAACTTAAAAATCTTGGAACAATGATGGTTTCATGCTTTCAACAATACTTAAAGAACTCTTTGTTCTAAAAAGGGTTTTTTGAATGAAAAGGGCCCTTAATGGAACCTTTAGTCTTACAAAGAACCCTTGATAAACCCTTTCTTCAAAAAAATAAAAAAAGATTCTTCAGAAGCAGGGATGAAACGTGAGTGAGTAGCAGTCTAACACAGAAGAGTGCACAGGAAGGTGATAATTACAATTATTGACTGGATGATTAAAACTAAAAGTGAGTTGCTAGCTTAATAACACAGCATAAGTGAGTAGGGTGAAAGAAAGAGCTGAAAATTGGAAATAAGTCTTCCTGATGGGTCAACTCAGATGAAACAACGTCTCAGACTGTTTTCTCCTCAACCCTCAGATCCAAACTCAGGCTCAAGCCGTGACTGGGCTCGTCTCATCGGCATCCCATTCTCTTACACCTTTGAGCTGAGAGACAAAGGTGAGTTGGACTTTGAGTAACCTCTGGTCTATTCTCATCAGCAGAACATGATGTATTTCCTGGTAATCCATCACTCAATGATCCTCCAGGTGAGTTCAGCCACTTGCTACCAGAGGAGCAGATCCAGCCGGCCTGCGAGGAGGCCTTCGCGGGAGCTCTCTCCATCATCACATATGTTCACGACAAGGCCTTCAACGACGGTACCCTCCCTAATGCTGCTGTCACCACAGTCGCCACGGTTTCTGGGGTTGCCATGACGATTTGGAGCACTATCATGGCTGTGTCTCTCACCACAAGGGTTTTGGTGTAAGACAGTGGAAACACAGAAGGTTGTACCAAAAACAGTGATGATGATGCTTTCAGCAGAAATATTTAATTTTGCATTCATGCAATCTGTAATCTATTGTATAGTTTTTCTATATACAGAGATATTTACCCAAATTTAACCATCAAAAGTGTTCATTAATGACACCAAATGGCTTATAAACATTATTATCAAAGCTTGGGATCCCCTGTGCATATGGCTAACCAGCTAAATTACTACACCTTTTATAGATTTGCATTGAAAAAAGGTGGCAGACTAGAAAATTTGGTGTTTCCAGAGTGGAACGATGCTGATGTTGTTCCTGCTTTCTGCAGCAGGCGGCACTCTCACCTCATTTTATGCACGACACTCTTTCTTATCCATGCAGCCTTCTCATGTCGAGACACATTTTATAGCCTCATTCTTTCTTCAGCTGTGTCATGTGGCTGGAGGACTTTTTATACTGCGTAGTAACAACCTCATCCGTGAGAATCTTCGGTCATCTGATTTTCTTCCTTCAACAGGTGGGATAATCCATCATAAAGACAGAAAAATGCATATTTTGATTGACTGTTTTTTGTCTTTCTGCATGGCTCTGGCTCATTCTCACATAAAAAAAAAACTACAGACCTGAGACATGACCTGTTAATACTGGCTTTTTTTCTGTTTTGTTTTGTTTATGTAAGATATCTATTAAAATTTGAATGTTGAAGATCAATCGCAATACACTTTATTTATATGGCATTTTTCTTAATAATATTACAGGTGGCTTGAAAAATGAAATAGAACCAGAAAAGGGAGATAAAATGAGAAAACCAAAAGGACATAAGCAAGATCAAATGATAAGAATAGAAACCAAATAAATAAAATATGTATCAAACATTTCCAAAAGCTTTCGCAAAGAGAAAGGTTTTAAGAAGAGATCTTAAACAAAGTAGGACCCTTTGTCACAAACTGTGACCTGAGAGCAACCAGCAGGGCTTCATCCGCAGATCTCAACAGCTGAGAGGGCACATGCCAGGTCAATAAATCAGAAATGTATTCAGGAGCAAGGCTGCTTAAGAAAGTGAAAGTCAAAGACATCTCTGTCTCTGTCTTAAGGTCAGTGCCGTGTTTTCTCTAAACTATGAATAAATTAGCCTATTAATCCACAAATTAGGACAAATAACATTAAAGCAGCGTTCTTAGACAAATGCACTTTAAAAAATCGCTGGTGTAATAAGCACTGGTGGAAAAACAGTTACTATTGCATTTAGGTGAAACGTCAGTATCAGCTAATGACTATAAACATGTGCAGTTATTAGAGCAGCAAAAAAAAATCAATATCGTGTACAGCTGTGATAGATTTTTAGCATCAGGAAACTATCGTTTTATTTCAAGTTTTGCATGAAATTAGATTTCAGGTTGCATTAGAAGGTGTAACAAGTCTGTTTTTCCACTCAAAATGAGATTCCAGTCGTGTCTGAGGAGGTAGTGTCCTCTGTACTGTTGGGAGGATTACACTTCACAACAGACAGTTGTGGTCATTCTCGTCTTTGTAACCTGAACTTCTTTGTCTCGAGGTTCAGAGTCAAGTCTTAAAATGTTGTTCAGATTACTCATGTTTCTCCACAGTGGAGGGCTTTAACTTAATGATCCCATGAAGTCAAAATGAATGTTTAAGTGTTCTTATCAGATTGTGCTATATGTCACTTACATGCCAGTATCTGCAGAGCACAAAACTTGTAAATTAGCATAATCAATGTCCCAATAATACCATATAAGGCTTCGCTGTCAGGAAGTGTTTCATTCATAAAAATGGCATCGAAGAGTAAAAAGAAGAACTTAAAAAACAGACTAACTGTACATGACTCTAACATCATAAATCATGTTTGTATCTGCAAGAAAATTCAAAATACGAGAAAACTGTTGAATGCGACAAGTTCTCCTAAGTCACTCGTACACACCACTGAATGTCTATTTGTACAAGTCATTCTTGCATGAGGCCCGACGTCTGCGACAGGTCCCTCCCTATAGCTGCCTGTTTCACAGGAAACACATAAGCAATAAGCACTCTGGTAGCCATTTCAAGTCTTTTTTGAGAAAAATGTTGTTTCTTCATGGTTAACTTTGCTTGCAAGCATGTTTTCTTTTTGTTGAGAGGAGTTTCTGTTGAGATTTTCCCTCAAACATCATCATCTCTACCTCTCTTTCTCTCAGAGATTTCTATTTCCAGAGTGTATCCTCCCCTACAACCCCAGTGACTGCAAGACCACCAGTTATTCACACACACACACACACACACACACACACACACACAGCCACTGACAATGTGACACTGACATAGTGCAGTTGAATACCTTATGTGAGGGTGAGTGATGGACCACTCGCCCTGATGGCTGCTCCCCAAAGGTGTGTGTATGTGTATGTGTGTGTGTGTGCATACACTGTATTTTGAGCAGCAGTGGAAACAGAATTATATTCCAGCTCACATAAAACCTCGACAGAACAGAAAGTCGGGTCAAACACCAGGGGACCAAGAGAATAATAAGCAGGAACACCGACACTCACACACATACACACACAGCCCTTCGGGGAACAAACTATTCACTGCTCCATCACTTACACTCATGAAAGATACTCACACATGAGTTGGTGAGGCAGGGCCTCCTGACACACATACACGAACATAAGAACTGGGCAGGGATTCAGAGACACAGATTGAAGGTGATTATAATTCACAGTGAAGTCTGGCTGGTTTAGCTCATCCATCTATGTGCGCGTGTGGTTCAGGACTCATCAAGGTAGCAGGGGAAAAAACACACCGTGGACGTATATATCAAAAAGATAGGGAACATGAGGAAGAGAGGAGGAAGAAATCAAGCCTACACATCAATAAAGAGGTGAATGAAGAATGGAGAGAAGGAACAAAGAGGGGAAATGATGTAGAACAACACACAGCACAGTGTGTGATCCACGAAACAAAATGATTCAGTTACAGCAATGATTTCCACACAAGGAAAAAAAATTTTTTTTTTTAAATGAGCATAACCGCACCTGATGTTGTTTCTCAAATACAGAGATAATTCTCTCTACATCACCAGACCTGTATCATTTGAGTCACATGGCAAAATTATATATCTGGTAAACCTAAGCTGTGATATGCAGCATTTTTGCATTAAAATGTCTAAAAATAAAATATGTGCCATATTTAATTAAGTTGTGTACTTATATCAGAACCATTGCATAGGCTGTGTGCGCCCACACAGGGTCCAAACAGGATGCAAATCAAAGTGAATGCACTCCAGCTCCAGAGTATGCATACTGGACTACTTTAATGTGATAGTGGACCTTCTGGACCACTACCTGGACCACAAACACACACACTGACACAGTGAGACAAACATGTCGCATGCCAGAAACACATGTATGGTTTTATAAATTGCGTTGTAAATTGTTTTGTTGCTGCTTGATTTTTCATTTGCATGCTTTTAGTTTGTTATGTGCTGTTGCTTAATGTTTTCATAAATGTTGACTTCCCGCCATGACAATTGAACTGATTATCCCTCATGTCCAGCACCTGGTCATGATGGATAATCCTTTTTGATGGAGCTTGTTTTTAGCCAATTGGACACCATAGAGTGGCTGCAGAGACCAATAGTGCGGCTGAGAGGAGGGACCCGACCTCCAGAACCAGGAAATAAGAGAGCAGAAGAAAAATCAACAGAAAGTCATGAGCAGCTCACAGATGGCTGCTTTTCATTAAGTTTGGCTACAGTGTCAACACAAACTGATTGTTACTAACTGAGAAAGAGAAATATGCTGTTTTGTTAGTGAACAGAATTCTCTTGTGATTCGATACACACTACTGCCGTGCAAGGTAGACAACTTCAGTTTATACTATTTTTGCTCCAGTTTCTTGCAGCTTTGCTTAAGACGATATGTTCAATAAACCAGAGTGCAGACCTCTACGACTGCCTTGTTTTAACAGAAAGAGGTGCAGCTGAATTCAGGAGGCAAGAAAGTGTTTTACTTAAGTCACTGTTACATTTTTCTCTGCAGTGAAAGGAGCCAGGACCACAGGCAGTCAAACTGCATTTAAAGCTGTTGGACCAGTGTTGAGAGCAGTACATCGATACGAACATTACAAGGACAGGTGAGTGTTGCTTCAGATTTAATAAGTGATCTGACACGCAGCAGACACTGAGCGAAAACCACTATCCCATGATAGAATCAAGGCAGAGATGTTAGCTCGCTGTGTGTAATGCTCTGTAGTGCTGTTACATCTGCAGCCGGTGTATATTCCATTACTTTTGTGCATTACAACATGTTCACTGTATCACAACCTACGAAAGTGGGTCAGGTTGATACAGGACGGCTGGTTTTAATAAACCATCCATGAGTTTGAAGGCTTATCAAACGGGCATTTCTAGAGGAGGGCATGGAGGGCTATGGCCACCCCTGAAATCTAATGTGCTGTCTCATCATCTTCAAGTGTAACCGGTCATCTATCCAGTGAGAGGCGGGACCGCAGTTTCAACCAATTGTTCGACAAGCATTTTTAAATGTGCATCTTTTTCTTTTGTACGTACCCTACTTTATTTTTTTTTTCAAGGTTAATTTAGCCCACTTAATAAATTATTTAAATAATAAATAATAGAAATAAAGCAGTAGATCTGTTTGCTCTGGATTGTCAGCAGTTTTAGGAGCTGCAAACCACCAAGGTGCTCTTCCAGGTTTCATAGGTGATCTTGTATTTTCAAAGATTCAGACTAACCTTTATTGAAAAGATGATTCAATGGAGCACAGCGCCTGAGAGACTTTTTTTTTTTAACCTGTTTTGACCCAGCAAGAGCTCATTAAATCATATTGGTGCATTGACATTGTTGGGACCCTCAAGCAAGAGTTCAACACACCATTTTAGTGTCCGATCAATATGGAACCAGTCACCAAGGGACACGTGTGCCGGTGACCGCTCTGCTTCAGTGTCAGACAGTGATTTCAGTAGAGACGTTTAAAAAAAAAGAGACAGTGGAGAGTTTTACAGAATCAAATGTGCTTTACTGAAATAAATTTTGATGATTGCACATTTCCTATAATATTTCA
The DNA here is from genome assembly GCA_027495735.1 of Lutjanus campechanus. Taxonomy (NCBI): domain Eukaryota; kingdom Metazoa; phylum Chordata; class Actinopteri; order Lutjaniformes; family Lutjanidae; genus Lutjanus; species Lutjanus campechanus. Next base: position 10,669 of record JAJHUR010084732.1, read on the forward strand.
ACAATGGAAACCCTGTTGAAATGTTAATTGCAGCCAGCTAAAGGAAATGATGGTAATATGTTTATTCAGGTTTAACTTCGTATTTTCATGATGAGACAATACGTCTAAACTCTCACAAACTCTCTGTGAATCCCCGAGGTGGCAGCCAGGGTTCAGGTTCCAGACGTTCCAGGTTAAAAGATGAGATTTCATGTTTTTGTTTCTGTGAGTGTTGGAACTATTGTGAGAACTCACCCAGATTTAGTTCTCATGTGTCTGTTTCACTCTGTTTTACGTGGACACCAGTGGAGGAAAACCCTCAGAACTGCTCTCTTGTTCTGTCCACACTCACAGATATAAGAGTGGCTGAGGTTCTACCCAGAACAATTTGCTTCTGAAGAACCATTAAGAACGGCTTTGTCATGGGTTCTTTGAAAGACTAAGTGGTGCACTAAGAACCCTTTTCATCCAAAGAACCTTTTTTCAGAAGGACTCTTGAAATCCTTGAGGAACTCTTTTGTTTTTTTGTACCAGAATATAAGAGGGTTCTCGGTAGAACCACATAGGTTGGTTTTAGATAAAATCCTTGGAATATAAAAGGGTTCTCAGTAGAACCACCTGGGTGGGTTCTAGATCAAATCTTTGGATTACAAAAAGTTTCTCTGCAAAACCCCCTAACCATATTGTAGATAAAAACCTTGAAACATGAAAGGGTTGGATGGGTTCTAGATGAAACCCTTGGAATATAACTAGGTTCTCACTAGAACCCCTTGGGTGCATTCTAGATAAAATCTTTGGATTGTATAAACATTCTCTATCGAACCCCCTTGAGTATCATCTAGATAAAAACCTTGAAATATGAAAGGGTTCTTGGTAGAACCACCTGGATGGGTTCTGGTTAAAATCCTTGGATTACAAAAGATTCTCTGTAGAGTGTTTTACATTAAAAACACCATGGGTGGGTTCTTGTCAGCACCCTTAGAAGGTGGAAAGGTTCTGAATAGAACCCCCAGATAGGTTTGAGGGTGGAACCGTTGCACCATAGAGGGGTTCTCTGCAGAACCTCCCATTCTGGGTGAAACCTCTCAAAGGAGGTTCCAGGTATAACACCTCTTGTGTGGAATTCTAGGTAGAACTCCTTGAAAGGGTTCCAAATGGAAGCTTTGTTAAAATGTTCTACAAGGAACCATGGATTTGCCAATGGGCACAAGCTGAAGAACCCTGTATGGTTCTTGTTAGCACCTTTATTTCTAAGAGTGTGCAGTACGTTCGTATGTTTCACCACTGATACGTCCTCATGTTCTAAGCTGAGACTCGTGTGTTTCTCCTCATCTCCTCTCAGACGTGTGTGTTTGCACGTGTACCACACACACACGTTCTAACACACGTTCCCATGATGAATGGACGTGTGTGTGAGAGGGCTCCTCTGCTCCGGACCCATGACACAGCTCTGCCACATAACTTTTATAGCTAATCAATGTAGATGACACCATTTTTTACACACTGTCACTGACAATCAATGGGAATTATGCCATGCTTTTTAACTGTCACTGCTAATCAATGAGGGTGGCGCCATCATCTGCATCTCCTGATCATTACATCTGGTGATCAATAACAAAGCTGGCTCGGGATGACACATGATCATCACACTGACTGTCCGTGATGATGAGTAGATGTGTGTGTGTGTGTGTGTGTGTGTGTGTGTGTGTGTGTGATGTGGTGATGTGGGGATGTGGGGCAGTGGAAATAAGTAGATAGACAGAGAGAGAGACAGACAGACAGAGAGATAGAGAGACAGAGAGAGAGAAATTTGTAATGGCTTTGGCAATATTGTTAACCCTCAGTCATGCCAATAAAACTTATTGAAATTGAATTGAGAGACAGACAGAGAGACAGACAGAGAGACAGACAGAGAGACGGACAGAGAGACAGACAGAGACAGGAGGGGACTCACAAACATAAAAACACAGACAAAGGTGGAAGGCTGGAAAGAATTTGACACTAGAGAGACACAAACCTCAGGAAGCAGAGCGGTCATATTTCAAATCATCATTCTGAGGCCATCAGCAGACAGCACAGCAAACAACACAACCTCCCTCTCTGTCTCCCTCCCTTCCTTCCCTCCTTCCTTCCTTCCTTATTAACTTGTCTAGGTGCTCACGGGGCTGCCTCTCATTGATAAAGAGGATTATGATGTGCATATTCTTGTAATTATGAGCCATGAGGTCTTCTTACGTGATTGCTGCGTTTTTCTGCCATCATCAACCACAGAATAGGAAAACAATCTGTGCCACGGCGTGCAACCAGGGGCTGAAACGCTAACAAAGAGTACGAACTGTAGCTAGCTAAAAAAAACAAAAAACATTAGATTTCAGGATGTGAAAGGATTATTTTTGCTCCGTATGTCTGCCAGAGAGGAAAAGGCACACTGACAAACTCGATATTGCAGGTGTATCTCAGTGTCCTTTCTCCCTGCCTCGCTTTTCTTTGAGAAATGATCCCACTGATCAGTCAGAGGTGAAATACTTTTATATTTACAACTGTTTGATAAGATTACCAGGTAAGATAACAAGTAAAGGAATTAAACAGAAAATTGACGCTGTCTGATGTTACTGACAGCTCTTTTTCATCTGAGTTTCAGTTGTAACAGTATGAGCTGTGGTTATAACACTTTTAAAAAAAGGCCATTAAAACAAACAATTTTCTTGGCAAATCAACAATATTTCAGTTGTGCAGATGTGATGTGATCAGATAATGTATAAAACATAATAATATTAAAACTGACTTGATACCAACTGGCTTCCTTGATGGCAAGTATTTTGTTTACACCTGTAAAAATAATATACAGCCCTGATCTGATCTGGTCTGAGTGATATCTGACTGATCACAGAGCAGCCTAGTGGCCAATACAGCTCATGCTTTTTTTACAAGACCCCCGTGTGATTGCACACTGATCCTGTGCTACAAATGAACCACTTTTTTGCACACATGCTTCGGTGTTCCTGACAGAGCAGAACTGTGAAAACTATTCTGACAAAGAACAGATACCTGCAGAGAGGAGTGTGGATTTTAGCTCCACAAAAAAACTTAATTTGTGTTAAATGGGTTTTACAGGCACCAGTCGACCAAATGGACGAATCAGCCACATGCTGATGTGATGACATCAGAGAAAATGTGTGTTACAACTGTAACGTTACAAACAAAGCAACTCTCCCCTGCTTATGAATATTATATTACTTTTCTTTTAATCCTACACACTGGACCTTTAAAGATTTTGAGAAAGAACTGAAGCCAAGATTTCAGGCTACTGAAAAGGTCCTCTCTATTTCTGTCTCTTTGAGTCTGAATATGAATGTGCACCATTATGCATTTGTGCAAATACTTCCCAGAACACTTTTAGAGGTGATTTGAAAGCCAGTGGTGGTGGAAAGTACTGTTACATTACTAAAAGTAAAAGTACTGGTGTACAAAGTATCCATCTCAAAAACTTTGCCCCAATGTTCAGTCTAAATAATTCCAAACTCCTTCTCTAATAATCGATTGATCTTTAATACAAAACACATATTTCTGTTATTTCTACCTTTTTTTTTTTCTTATTTTAAGTTAAAATTTCCTTCGTCAACAGACAAAACGATGTCAGATGAGGTGCAAATTACTTTTGATGCCATCTTTAGACTGCTGATGTCCACAAATACATTTTTAATTGGTTAAATTCTCAACGGCGATTCATCGATTAATAATTCATCATTAACATCCTAACTCCAAACCTGTGCTGCTGCAGTTTTTCGTCCGTGTGTCATTGTTTTCATTGGCCTGCTTGTGATCAGATCACCTGCAGATGACCGAATACTCAACTATGATTTTAGTAAAACTACAGATTTGAAAATCTGCTCATAAAAGTACAAGTACCCTCTCAAAAAACTACTTAATTACAGTAATTTGAGTATTTGTAACCAGTTACTTGCATCCCTGGTAACTAATCACATAATAATTATGTTTTCCTTTGAATCTACTGATTTTTATTTTAGAAGCAGAGTGAATCAGTCCGTCTGTCCTGTGAACAGGATGTGTTGATGTGCAGACATCAGTACTTCAGTAGGTGTGGTGCTCCTGTAAAAACATGAGAAAATGTTCTGTTTCTCCTAACCCAGTTCTCACCAGTGACCGTGTGAGCAGAGGGTGATTTATTTTATTTATTTAACCAGGATGAACTTTCAAACCGGGGCCAGCTTCCTCTTCTTCTTTTTTTTTTTTTTAACGAGTGTAGAAATGTGCTGAAAATCACAGCTCATCTTAGTTTTTGTGTCCAGGTCTCAGGTTTCTCTCTCTAAGTCTCATCAGATGTTTGATTATAGAAAATGAAACTGTCTCGTTCCTTCTCTCAGACAGCCAACAAGCTTCTCACAGTTGTTATTTTAACCTTTGTTACTGAAAGCTCTTTTTTAATCTATGAACAATTGCATCTCCTTGAACCCTTAAAAACAAGCCAGGACTTATTCCCTCGACTTCCTGCTCGGCGCGCTCGCTCTAACTTGTTGACCCGACGTTCTCGACATGAGATAACTATGAAAATATTTCACATTTGTTTTTCCTGTTCACGCACCAAGAGATAAAGCAACAGGGAGAGCGGAAAGCAGGAGGCAGAGGAAGCAGACTGATAGAAAGTGAATGAGGAACACTGCTGCGGGAATAGAAAGAGGCAGACGAACTAACGGAGACCACACAGCAATCATGCCAGTCACAGACCATCACCAAGAGGTGACCGGGCCATCTGTGTCTCTGTCCGCCTGTAAAATGACTCGCCATCAAAACAGGAAATAGCCAATATCAAACTAATACACTGAGGCAACACAGAATGCCCTGATGGACGTCTCTATTCTGGCGGCATTTCTGTATTTGCGTACTTGAATGTGTGATTTTGTGTGTAGTGTGTAGTTTTGGGTTCGTTAGTCTCCCTGGAGAAGTGGGCTCTAACTTCAACTTGGAAAGACAGTAAATGTCAGACTAACACAGACTAGACATCAAAATAAACAGGAGCAGCATTTGTTAAAGACTAATTCTGTAATTATACACAGAATAACTCACTTAAAGCTTTAATATGTTGCATTTCTGCATTAAAATGTGTAAAAACACTGACATGTTGTATATATTTTGTTGTTTTGTGCCTTTACATTAACTGTGTGTTTTAGCTGCAACAATTATCAATTAATCAATCATTAATCAATTATTAAATAAGTTGCCAACTATTTTGATAAGAGATTAATCGGTTTGAGTACATTTTGAAGAAAGAATGTCCAGCTTCTTAAATGTGAATATTTTTCTTTACACCGATTGCCATTTTTCACAATTTTCTGACATTTTAAAGGCAAACAACTATCAATCGATTAATCAAGAAAATAATCAACTGATTAATTTACTATGAAAATAATCATTAGGTAATAATAATAATAATAGTAATAGTAATAATATTTTCATTTGCAAAGCACTTTGGAGCAAAACTCGGCAACTCACATGAAAACTAGTTTGTAAAACAGGGTTTTGTCTAAAAGGGAACCTTTAATTTGCGAAACTCTCTCCAGATTTGTATTCAGTGTTTCTTCATTGTGCACATTGGACAAATTAATCATGTCCTGAAAATCTGGGTAGGTTTAAAGACAGAGAACACTTGGTTAGGGTTGAGGAATGATCATTGTTTGGACTGAAATGCTCCTTTCTAGAGATGACTGTTGCGATACAGGTAGTGGGAAAAGAGTTTGGGTTTGTACGAGAAAGAAATACGTTCATGATGGATTAAATCTGTGGCTTTATAGATCTACATGCTGATTTATGGTACCACTAGACAGAATAATCAATGTGTGTGTGTGTGTGTGTGTGCGTGTGTGTGTGTGTGTGTGTGTGTGTGTTCTGAAAGTCTGATGTGTACCTGTGTGTCGATGTTTGTATTAGTGTAAGCATTTGTGTGTCATGACCTGACAGCTGATTATGAATAATGATGGTGACCAGCAGCTGCACAGATCCTTGACCACTGTGGAGGGCTGCAGGTTACACACACACACACACACACACACACACACACACGATCCTCTTCCTTCCCTTCCAGAAACACTTGCAGTGGGACAGCATTGCAGAGTCCACGCTTTCTCTTTGTGCTGTTTGAAGCAGGAAAACAGATCCCACACTGCGCTGATTATTTAAACAGAGGAAGAGATCTGCAGCCACCTCCTTCACAGGTTCACTGTTGTTATACTTTCCTCTGCCTCTGCCTCTAGGTGGCACTGTTAAACAGCAAACAGAGACGTCAAACATAAAGACACTGACAAGCA
>JAJHUR010084733.1:0-49009 GCA_027495735.1 Lutjanus campechanus
CCCCCCAGCCCTCCTCCATGTACGCCTCCCGCCGAGCCCACTCTACTGTGATTGGTCACACTCCCGAGGACTTCCGAAGAGCTGCCGAGCGCTGCCTAGCCCCACCTCCTCATTTTGCCGGTGCAGGAGTAAACAGCGAACTTTAATAAGAATTTCTCTTTTGAAAATGACAAGTTTTGAAATACAGCCGTATGTGTTGGATCCCAAATCTGATCCGGAAATACAGCGTACAGCAATACAACAGAGTGGGGGAGAGGGCAGGCCTCGAGCATATGCCAGGGCATTCCCATATAAGTAAGTCTGGCATGCATTAACGTCAATGCGACCTCACTGTTTAAAAAAAGACTGTAAAACACAGCGTGCAGGGCTAACTTCCAAATGCACGAACCTTATTATTTGACGCGTTGGCATCGTTTAACACGAGTATCTAACATTGTAACAACATTTATAGGTCAGAAAAGAGGAAAAGCATAATAGTTCCCCTTTAAGTGGAGGTTAATGGGGAAGAAAGTGAAGTTATTCCCTGCCTTACAAACCATTTACAAATCAAAGGTTGGATCAAGGTTTCGCCAATATTCTAATACGTGGTTTTGTAAGGTAAATTTTTTTTTTCTTTTGTCTCATTATCACAATTACTATGATTCTTGCCATTTCAATTTTTACACCAAATTACAGATTCATTTTATAAGTTTACTGCTATCTGTGTTGTCCATACTACCGGCCAATCAGGTCAGGTCACAGCCTGGTGTGTAAGCAGGGGCAATAGGGGGGTTCTGGTTGGGAAGAAAGACTGTTAAAGACTGTCAACAGTGAAAGACTGTACTTAAAATGTGCAAGACAGCTGCAGTTTCTTTAATAAAATGTTGTTAAATAAGAAGTCTAAAAGAGATTATTTTGTGCTGAAGCTAATCAACAACATTTTGCACAATGTTCAATATCTTTAAAATGACCACAATAAGTATTCACTATCTTTTTGGAAGAACTAATTTCTGGTCTGGAATTAATGACAGCTCTGCAATTCTTCACATTTTGCAAAGTTATCCAGTGCCACGGAATGGACTGTTTGCACATTTGACAACCCCGGTCTAACAGATAGGATGCAAGTAGTGCATTCATAAATACTGAGGAACTCCTTAGAAGAGGAAGTGTGAGATGGTAGAAGAAGTGTGGAGAGGAGGACCCTGGTATGAGAGAGAGAAAGCCACCAGTAAGAAGACGGACGACATAGTGAGAAAGTAAACCGAAGAGGGAAAGGGGGCACTGACATAAAAGCCAGGGTCGACTTTGTTGCTCTCACCGGGAGAACACCTCTGGCGCTGCTGATGCTCCAGTTTACTACGGTGATAGAATAATAAATAAACATGTTCAAGATGTGTTGCGAGGTTAATGACACTTCTGCAACAAATCATGGCTTTGACGTCGCCCCAAAGAGCCCTTAAGTGCACCCGATCGAGCTTCTGCTTGAAAATATTTACACTGACATCCTCTGAGAGGTCCAGAGGTCACTTTAGATGCCTCTGTTCTATATGTGAAGAACGACGTGTTTACGGAGTGTGTCACGCTTTGAGAAATGGGTTCACATCTGAGACACATAAACACAGAGGCACTATATACATTATAGGTCTGGATGTAAAAAAAAACAAAAAACAAGTTTGGTTCAGTCGGTCTTAATTGCTGTAATTTGGATCTAACCTACTCAGGGTTAAGGTTATTCGAAGTTGAAGTTAGTTAATTTGTAAATAAATAGATAATAAGCACTTCTCCCAAAATGTGTACTCTATTGTTGATTTTTTTTTTTACATTAAAATATTAAAAAGGTTTTTAAAAATTTGAGAATTGATAAAGGACAGACATGGGGCTTTAGTTGGGAAAAGGTGCCTATCTCCATTTACTGTTTTACAGTAAATGAAGTGTCTTTGAGTTTTGGACTGTTGTTTGGAAGCTATTTGAAAATGTCACTTTGGACTCTAGAAAATTGAGATGAGCATTTTAAAGACAAAATGATTAATCAATTGATTGTGAAAAAAAATTAGCAGATTAATTAATAATGATGATGATAAACATTAGTTGAAGCCTTATTCAAAGATTTATTAGAAATTAGACTGTCCAAATCCCTGAAAAGGCGAGCAAAAACAAAAGACAAGAAAATACAAATGGAAAAATAAACACAACATAAGTGAATAAATAATTAAGTTCGACCAGCATTGCGGCTTGTTTCCAGTAGGGATAACCAATGGGATTCCTTCCACTCAAGGTCAGCGAGGTGGGAACCGAAAAAACAAAGTTTTGCACGCAACCCCAAATAGCACATATCTTAACATGACCTATCCCAAATTAACACGACCCATGGCTGTGGTGACTATCCAAACACCTTCATTGACCATCCAGTCCCCAGCTACCCCTCTACTGCCCTTCTCCAAACACAAACACCAGGGTAAGCCCCTAAGATCCTGGACCTAATAGCCCCGCTGGTGATTAAGTTATTTGGATCCCTGTATTTGTGTTCTGTCTCCTGAGAAACCCCTCTGTCTCCCAGCCCAGATCTGGGAGCTGTGCCACTAGCCCGAGCCTGGGAACGCTGCAAGTAAGCAGTTACCAGGGAGTGGAGAGCAGGGGGAACTTCACATCACCACCAAAATCAGGCAGAGGAGGAAAAAATGTGGGGCAGAGGGCAGAAAAAATGGCAGAGTGGCACTTCTCAATTAACCTCACTTGAATGGATGAAAACTATTTGAAGTGCTGATGGGAAAGGCAATGAAAAAAAGGAAAAACTGCCAAGGTGCCCATAAGCAGGGCTGCACAGTGGTCAGCTGCATGTTGCAGGGGGCTGATGAGAGGGAGAATTTCTGTTATATGGATAGTTCAGACTAAGCAATCTGAATTGTACATTTAGAATGTGCTCAAATCATCACTAAAAACATTACAACGCCCAGAGCGGGGATGTTATTCAAACATTTTAAATCATGAAAATAAATCACAATCCACAGAGGGCCAATATTTCTTTGAGCTGGCAAAGTTACATTTACAAAATAATTAAATAAGCTTTATTTAATGAATATAATTTATGGTGCTGTTGCTGCCAGAACACCCTGTTAGGTGCATGCCTCTCTTGTATGAGGCAAGCTGGAGAGCAAACAGTTTGCAGTGAACATGGTTGTGTAAGGTTAAACACCAACAAATATGGACTGAAGCAGATTATTTTGTTAGATATATAATGTCCTTTCTCTTCTCAACACATTTTAACTTTTGAACTTTACAGCTCTCTGGAATTATTGGAAATCTTTGGATCTCATGGAAACTCAGTTCAGCCATGATTGTACTAGACGCTCTGACATCCTCCACCAGCTGCGCTGCGGTGAGTCGGTTACATGGCATCAATAGCTTGAAAATACATTTTAAGTTTGTGGATGTAGTACATGAAACTAGTCATGGAAAATTTACTTTTTTTCCAGCAGATACTTTAGTTACAACAAGCCTGAGCTAACAAAGCAGTTTGTGTTTTTATGTGTGATATTCATTTAATTGGCTGCTGACTCAACAAGGACTACAAATTGGTCGTCAATAAGGGCCAGCCTGCTTGCTGGAGTAGTAAATTATGTTCCATTACACACATTACACATTCTGATGATGTGACTGATTGTTTTCCAGTTTCCAGGGGAATTGAGATCACACTAGCAAAGAATGTTTTAATTTTGAGAGAGAATTCCCCCACATTAAGAATATATTTTGATTATATCTTTATATAATTTTTATATTATTTATTTATTGTTGGTAAACATAGGGTAATCACAATATTACATGAGAGAATGTGCTGTGATGCTTACGGACGTTCGCACTAAAGCACACCCTCTTGTGTAATATTGCTTAACTCAACAACTCTTTAATGTATGACTGCAGGTGAAGAGAGAAGAAAAAAAAAAACATGTCAAGCCAACAGATCCCAGCATGCCTCTAACTGTCACACTGCTGTAGAGTCGTTTACTCTTTCAACTCAGCATCCAAAGGGTTACTCCAAGAGGAAGTGTGTGATGAACCATTAACCTATCCAAATGGGAGGGCAGTTTAACAAGGTCAGGTGAAAATGTGTCCTGATTTTAGTGAAGCTCATAAACACTTATAACTGTGGCATGCGTTCCACAGGTGAAATAACTGTCAACCTGTGATGTTGAATTCTTTCTAGGAGCCATTTTGTGCTGTATTTCCCTTTTTAGGCACTTTTCCTGGGTTTATAGTGCTTAACTGAAGCTGCAGGAAGTGCTTGGGGTTAAACATGAAGGTGCAAGGCAAAAGTAAAGAGAGCACGTTGTTCGCGTTGACTTATGTGTTGTGGCTGTTTTGCATTGTGCTACTTAGGCGACTGTTAGTGGGAAAACTGATATTTTTAGAGATGTCACGAATCACAAAATTCACACTTCCATTAAATACATTACACCAGGGAAACAAGCATGAAACGATGGGAGTTTTGTATGATGTACTCACAGTAGTCTCCCTGTATAATATTACACACAAGCAGCTTTTTCACATTATAGCAAAAACCAACCAGATGTGGTGACAATAAACATGAGTTCTAAGTCCAGGAAGCTGAAATGTTCAACAGATTTTCAACACAACATATGTTTAATTGTTCAAATCAAGAGCCTCAAATGAAACAGCAAGATACAATGTTGTTACACCCTTAGCATCTATCATAGCTTTCTCCTTGTATGAGTGATGAAAAATAGGGCAAAATTGTGAGTCAGCAGATGAGAATTTTGAACAACATGACGTCCCATTTCAGAGAGCTGACATGGTTTTAATCAAACTCCCTTGTAGCTCAAATTTTCTCTCAGCTATGCACTTAGATTTGGAAACTGCACACTCATGCAAAAGAAAATTAAAGACATGGAAGTATCGTCTTCCGTGCTGGAGGGTGGGGACCCCTTCCCATCCTGCACCACACCACGTATCCAGGGGTCCCCTCCAGTAAATCCTCCAATCCTACTGATGGGAGGATTTGTTGAGGCCTGCAATTCCAGGCTGGACTGTTTTCCAATCTAGAACACACACACATGCAGCTAAATCCCCCGGTTGTGTAGGAGCTCATTACATTACAGTGACCCAATCCCTGATGGCTGTTTACAGCTGTCGCAAATGCTTCGTCCTGCACAACACCTGTCTGAAGCATGTAATCGTTAGCAGCCGTTCAACACCCAGGCTTATATAGGTTACCTATAGCCCAAAACAACATGAACAGTGGTGCACACACACACACACACACACTTATACTGTAGATACAACATGCAGTAACACCTGGCACTAGCATGCCATCTTTAACAGGCATTTTACACCCCCTCCGGTCCACCACTGCGCTGCAGCCAAACCACAGTGAGGTTATAAAGTGAACACAGCTGCAGCTGCAGGTCCGAACACTACGAGCACACACACTCACACAGCATGACGCAGCTCAAGAGCTACTCAATGGGCCATAGAAACAACTCCAAATTCCATTTAAGCGCACAATATGTAAATTCTGCTGCTAGGGGTCTCTCTCAGATTAAAACAATAACAAAAGATGTAGTTTGGTGATGTTGTGAAGTACAGTAGTGTGGAATCATGGGCATTGTTGTCTTCATTGTTAAACATCCATCATTGCAGATGAATATCTATCTGACAGGACTCGCAAAGAAATCATGTTCATGGACAAGGTAATATTAAATTTTTATTACTTTAATTTACATTATGTACATCATCAACATCTTAAAAATGAAAAGCTGAATTGATGTGCATTAAAACTTACGCCCTACTTTAACACACTCAGGGTTTTGCTGCTAAAGTCTTACTTTGTCTGGTATAACTTGTGGTTGCTAATATTAGCTAATGTTAGCAAACTTTAAACAGATATTGCTGTGTAAAGGATGTTATTGAACCCACTGTTACACCAGTAATTGTGACAATAAAGTAAATGAAAAAAAAGACGGCAAAAATTATGATGAAATCTATTTTCATTAAGCCCTGACCTTTACAGACGAGATAAAGTAGTTGGCTCTGTACAGTTACTAAAACTAAAACACTGACTAAATTTGGATTAAATCAAAATGAAAATAAAAGCCTAAAATGTGACTAAACTAACTGCAATTTTCAGTAAGTAACTGATTAAAGCTAAATTTAAAATTATTGTCAAAATTAACACCATGTACCATTTATCATGATCACAAGTATAAGTGCCGCTTGTGGCTCCAATAGCCGTCATTTAACAAAACTTACATAGTCTCACTTTAAATCATTAGGTAGAAAAAAGTGCCAGGCATCTACTGTAAGTAGGTACCTTTCCTAAAACATCTTTAACTTACACCATTCTCTTTTGAGAAATTAATGGAGAAATCAACCCCAAAAACAGTTTTATTTCCCCCCTCACAATCAATGTGTACAGTCCCTCCAATCCACTCCCCTTTAATCACCTATGGTAAACTTTATTGACTTGGTTAGCTTTATAAATGGCCAAAGGCCGTGTTTGTTCTGGCCTCTGGGGTCTGGAATTCCTCGACATTGTTCTCCTGGTCTGGCACAAAAAAAGTGCTTCTGCAGACTCGATTATGCCCATGATAATTGGACAAGTTCCTCTCAGGCCCTTTTTAAGGGCCGACTATTTTTACAGCCAGAGGTCGACTATTACTATTCTATAACAACAGCCACTTGTGAAATTTCAGTTTGGGTTAATCATTTAAAAAAAAAGCCTGAGAGAAAACATCATTAATGTCAAAATAAATCGAGCAGATGGAGAAAATAGAACATTGTGACATTTGGTTATGAGTAATGTTTTTCACGTTTGTGGGTAATGCACCAGGGCCACTCTAAGAAGATAATAGCTGAAAATTGGATCCATTTTCTGTGGTCGTCCCCAGTGTCACCACAGAAATCACTGCAGATGATTAAGGCGACATTCCACATGTGACACATATGGTTCCCCCTAATTAAAAAAGCTACCCTTATGAACAACAATGCATTTTTGCAACTTCACTGCCACGTCAGAGCTAGATGGCAAAGACAACATACTGAATGTGAAGGTCTTGCTCTCAGAAAACAAACGGAACAAAAGATGGAGTGAGAACATGTTTCCCGACCTACTATAGGTCAAACTAGAGCAAGTCATCAGGAACTGTTGTTGCTGGGGACCGAAGCCTGAAACAACACTGAAGTTGCTGAGAGTCACGGCATCTCTCTGAGACTTTCCAACACAGGCTGACAATCCAGACTGGCAGAAACAAGCATTTGCAGTTGATTCAAGCAACAAAGAGAAGAGAATCAGAAACATAGGCCAACAAACTAGCCCCGGGTCTTTAAAAAATATTAGACTCTCCCACCCAAAATAAGACCAGCACTCACGAAAGATTGGGTGCCTTTATTGAGAGACCACAAACTTGCACCATAAACTAAACATACTATAATTGAATTTTCTTTAAACCTCTGGGGCGGTCCCTGCTGCACTAAATAGGACCTCAGAAGATTTCCTGAAAGCTCTGTACTGTCCAGTACTGGTTTTATACAAACTTAAAAGAAACAAGTTCGTGAGGGACAAATACTGTAGATCAGGATACTGCGTGTTCACTTTTCAAGTTTGTGCGTGTCTTCTGTTCACTGCAGCTGTCCTGACGTCAGCCCCGAGTGCAACACACGGAAGGATCCACCCTCATCACCGACATCCACATGGAGAGTGTAATGTCCTTCTATGACACCATTTACACTGTCTGACCTACAATTACATAACGTGCATCTTTCCAGTAAAACCCCACAGGTACAAACAGAGACAAACAGAGTCCAATAATGATCATCTGTGGATCGTTTGTGGTTTCATGGGCAGTATTGATTACTGTTTTAATACGGAACCAAATAAATCAATCCACAAAAAACATCCGTTTGCATGTTTAAAACATGACATCACCTAATCTGAGCCTGCTGACGTGTCTTTTTCTTACTCGTACTTTGTAAGATAAAGTATTTTTCCATTACAAACTGAAAATCATTCACTGTCTTCAAATAGTGTGCCCATTGTTTTTTTTCCACTTCACTTCAAGAAGAAAATCTTCATTTGCATCTTTACAGACTGACATGGTCCATGTAGTGTAATAACTTTTCAGTGTGGAAAATACACTCACCACCATAAATATAAAAAAAAAATGCATAAAGCTTTTACTTCAACACTTAATTTTCACGTTTCACTCAGACATAAAAGTTAATGGTTTGTGAAATTTAAATAAATACTAAAAAATAGGGTAAGATGAGAGAGTTTATGTTGGACAGGATCCAGTCCAAGTGTGAACATGGCAACCACAACATCATGGTTTCCTAACGGGCATGTGCACGCATGCCCAGCCCAATGCGGATACACATAAGCATGAAGCTGCATGCACGTGCACACAGGCGAGTCCTCGCATGTCCACACACACACAAACACAAATCTTGAAGGAACAAGGGAATTAGTCCTATGAAGTGGCCTCGTCTAATAAATTTTAGTTCTTTCTTAGGCAGCAAATTAAAAAGCAGGATTACTTAGATATGTATTAGACATATTAAAGAGAAAAATGGAAGATGAGCGAGATACTCTTCCACTGAAAGCATAAGACTCACAGTGGTATTAATTAATGTTGTGCAATACTGCACTGTTTGCACTGTCAGTGTTTACCTGCCTCATCCAAGTTCCTGTAAGGCACTTACATATACACAGTAGATAGAGGACGCAACCTCTAAATATTTATCATGTTTATTTATTTTGTTTATTGTTCTAATTTTTTCCTTTCATACATGTTTTTGATCTCTTCAGTTTTGTTTTTATCCTTTCATTCTTGTTTTTTATCCTTCCTTTCTTAATTTTATTCCTTTGTCCTATTTTCTATTGCAGCTGATCTCTGAGAGTTAACAAACACAATCTTACTGTATGCCTACAATAACAAATATAAGTGTCTTATGTCTCCTAAGAGTCATGTGTGCACAGACAAAATGTTTGTCAAGGATGTCAGTGACTTTGTATTTGTGCAATCAGATGCCCATTTAGATTTTGGAACATGACACTACTTAACTTCATGTAAGCACCTGTATTTACGGACAACCTCCCATTTGTTAAAGTGTAACCAGACAAAAGCAGATCTCACTGTATTAATAAGTTTAAGAATGAACCAGGCAGGAAGACTTGTGATAAAGAGTGTGGATGGGACTCACATCATCGTCTGATGAAGGGCTTCGAAGTGTGACAGAGACCACTGGAGGAGCAGCGACAGGGACGGGCCTGTCCTGTGTGAGCGTTGGCATGGTGACCACATTGCCAGTGACGGCCTGCGGTGCCTGGATCTGTAGCACCTGGCTTGGCTGAGACAGCACTATGGGATGTCCTGAGAAAGAGACACAACACATAGACATTTTCAAATTACAGGTTTCAGCTATACTATCATCATATTTTTACTGTATGATTAACGCTGATTAATGCTGACGGTGATGACGTGTGTCTGCTAGTTTGTTCTAATGTTTGTGTTTGTTTTGTCATAAGGGTTCCTACACATTTTACATCAGAAAGACTTTTATTCGTCTATATTTGACATTTGAGTACAAACAGTTTGATGTTTATTATGTAAATAAATGGCTTTATAATCCAACTGTTAATGTGTATGTTAGATTCTAGCTGAGAAGACTGAAGTTAGGTACTGTGGCTCATACCAATCAATTAACCTCAAACCCACACAATTTCAATCTGCAGCCTTTTATTAAAGCTGCAATGCTAAAACAGTGCTATGTTATTGTATACATGTAATTCAACAATGTTACCACATTTTCTTTCCAACTAATTTGGATGCAGATGTCTGGATTTGGTAACAGTTATGAGACACTTGGGGCAGAGGTGTTTGGCAGGCTGTGACACATTACATAGAGGCAGCTCTGCGTAGGAGTGTGCGTTCAGTCACACGCCATACTTCTTGCCTTAATTTTGACAACGTCAAGCTTGCTCTGGCCCGTGCTGTCTCACATAGTGGTAAACATTTTGGCTACACCGAGTGTCTGCTCCAAACGTCATGATGTTTTAAACACCATGTATTTAGAACAGAATAGGGGCTGGTCTGGAAATGCATATATTTTTCCATGTTCTTCGACTGGGCAACAAGGCTTTTAAATAATATCACTATAATTTTAGGCTGTTCTGTAACATTTTCTCTGAAATAACATGATGTAAATTCTAAAATACTGCAAACATGTGATGATCTTGTATATTAGGATCCATTGCTGTAGATTTAACTACTCAACAGTGTGTAAAGCAGTTAGAATTTGCAGCATCTACCACAGTAGAATGGAACATACGCATCACATTAATGCAGCTGTAATATTCATCCAAAAACATCATATGTAATAGTAAACCAGGCTGGGCAATATGGACAAAATCAAATATCAAAATATTTTTCACAATGCTTTTGACCAAATACCTTGATATTGTAGGGTTGATTATTGGTGCTTTGACTAAATATTAACACAACTGATAAGTAATCATCAGTAATGTGGATATAATGACCAAGTGGGTAAAGGCAAATAATAAAATAAAAGTTCAGAAAATTACATCACTTTACTGTAATGCAGCCTTTAAAACCAGCAAAAGAGAACAGTTGTGCCATATCACGATACAACCTTTGTTATATTGTGTTGTGGCACCTCTTGACGTCTATAATAAAAATATTCTAGCCAATATTCTGTACAAGCAGGGAGCCACATCAGTGTGCGGTTGAGAGAGACTCCTGCTGCAGATGGTACAGTCTGGCTCCTTGAACCCCCCCCCTCACCTCTGGTGACCTACATTAACCCCTCGTCTTTAACGGGACTCTCTGTGTTTAAAGTACAGGTGGAAAAGATGTTTACCATCTCAACCTGTGCTCTTAAACTTCCACATTCCAAACCGAGAGGAGGTGTGCGAGTTTTATATGCATGAACACACATACACGTGCATGTGTGCCCACATTTATAATGGCCAGAAAGAAAGAAACCTCAACAAAACACAACACTGTCCATGTTTATAAATGTCTTGTTCATGCAGCAGCCTCCCACAGCGTAGCCCAGCCTTCCCAGTATGACTGTGCCAGGAACCATTCCTCATCCTGACCCAGCAACCTTCACCTCCAACACTAAACAAGCTGTCAGTGCTAATCGTGTAGAAGTGTTAGCCGGTGCTGCTAATGAATGTGTGTGGTGCCAACACTGTGTCTTGTGCCCAAGCTCACCATCTGTAAGAGGAATTCATGAGGATGAAAGTCAAAAGAAATGAAAAGCCTTGGGAGCACCTGTCAGCCTGACTCATCAATAACTATCTCTAATCTCTTTATTCAATCACCCTCATGCTAAGGACTCTCTCCTCAGCTGTGAATATTGTAAGACCTCAAACGAAAGACACTTGTAACAGTGAGCAGACTTGACTTGACTTCCATCTGGGGTCCTAAACTTGGATGCCTTGGCCCGAGCCATCTGCCATCTTGGCTATTACCAGACAGACAAGAGAGCCAAGTTCACATTCAAGTCGAGAGAGGTCAGATACTCCACCCACTCCGGTCCCAGGCAGTGACATAAGTATTTACATTGGCCTAGGGTGCTTCTGATGAAACACACAGAGATGACCAGATCGGTAAACCAGGCAGGCTTAACCATAAAACAACACAGAGATAATGACTTTAATGCACAAAATACACAAAAACCACATAGCCAGCAGCCCATAAATAGTCTTTGGTGGGTTATAAAACAAACTTTCTTGATTTCACAATGGCTGATTCCCAATGTTGTTTTTTGTCTCAAATGTAGCCCAAACTCAGACATTTTGGATACAAAGATGAAACATCCCACATCTTCATGTCTGATCACGTCTGATTTACTTATGATTGTTTGACCATAAAGCAGAGCAGCATTGCACAGAGATGACTGAAGATCACAGAAGAGCAAAAACTAGGCTAAAGCACCATCTGCTGGCCAAGACGCAACATGTTAGGATGAACGACAACCACATTCATCAGAGAGGACAAATCATGTCATCTCTAAATTAGAATATCTGTAAGTATCAGGAATGAGCATCTAGACAGGTTTACAAGGAAGCTTGTCATTACTATTCATTAGTTAAGGAGAAGGGGTGGGAGTTTATAAGTTATACTTCTTCTCACTCCTTTTCAAATATGTATTTCTATGTCTTATGTTTAGATGTTTGGTTTTATTTTTATTTTTTATTATTTTGGTTTTCATATTTGAAATAAACACTTCAATCAAATCAATCAATCAATCAATCAAAATTAATTTAAAAATACTCTAAGTAAAGAACAACACACTGCTTGCTAATACATCCAGTGCACAAGTTTGATGGACTGCTGACTAATATGGCAAAAAAAAAAATCATATTGCAATTATTTTGAAAGTCAAGAGTGGGAATGGCACTACATTTTCACAGAATTTCACAGAAAAAATTTCATGGAAAAAAATATAAAAACTATGATGTGAGTGGGTAAGCCAGGGCATCTCTGTAGCACCACAATGCTTTATTGACAATAGTAAGTTGTAGCACATTTTACCTTTTTGTCTTTTTGCTCCTATTTAATATATGTTTTTTTTAAAGAATAATAATAACAATAGTAATACAATATTTTCATATATGGGATGATGAATTTGATATTTTTTCATATGTCTGCTATTTTTAAATATGGCTTTTCTAATACTGACTTTCTCTGTGTATTTTTTCTAATTAATTTATTAAATTGTTACTTGTTTATGAATGTTTATCACCCTCGGTGGTTAGGATGGTAAACCTCCCCTGCTGTCACAAAAACTGTCACACTATTGACATGCTTGATGTATAAATATGGGGTGTGGTTTCTATTGTTCACGCACATACTGACCTGACAAAGATCAAAGTAGGATCGAAACATTGTCATTATTAAACTTTTTTGGCATTGAGTAAGTGTGCAGGCATTCCATTTCTTCTTTGATGCTATTTTCTGATCACCTTGCACCTGCATGATGTGCTTATAACTACTCTCCCTCTACATTTTGCCTTTATCAACAAATTTCAGCTCCTGCGATTTGGATATTGGAATTTTGATAATATTTCGATTAATTGCTCAGCCCTAATCTAATGCAATACAGTGTAATGTCAAGCAATGTGTCTCAGCGTGCTGCAGTGGGAGCTCTGACCTGCAGGGGGTGCTGGTTGGATGTTGACTGGAGCTGGTTTAACCACAGGCAGCACAGTGGTCTGCACGGGCTGGATGATGATTGTCTTGGCCTGCAGGGGAGCTGCTGCGTGAGCCAAGGGCACAGCTGTAATCAGTGGTCTGGGCTGGATAGAAACCTTCGGGCCAATCTGAATCGGCCTCTTGATTGGCTGTGCTTGTTTGGCTGGGGTGTGTGTGTGTGTCAGGGGAAGGGGTGGGAGGAGTGAGATAAGAAAACAGGATGTAAGTAAACACAAGGAAAGTCAAACTCTAAGCTCAGGGGAGAACATTTGCATTTACAGTTAAACAGTGTTGTTAAGAAGGCAGTTTCTTTCATCTACAAATCTTTTCTAATGAGATAACATTTGTCTATCTTTTTTCACTCTCTGTTTGGCTAATCACATCCCAGAGTTCTGCAAACCCACAGTGTGGTGCAGAATTTCCCCTGTTTTTTTGGACAAAGCATACAAATATAGATGACAGCTGAATGGGCAGATGTGCGGTTGTGGTGGAGGCCACCTCACCTCGTGTGGTCTGGCTGGTCCTCTTTGGAGCTTTCTTAGGTGGTTGAGAGATGACAGAGAAACCACTGGAGTCTGAAACAGGAGAGAGCTGCGATTGTGGGGACAGGGCCTCATCCTGGATGGAGAAGAAGAGAAGACTTGTGTTTATTACTAGATAATGGAACTGGATGTGTTTTTTATTTCTAGACATCAGCAGCAAACAAAAGCATGGTTGTGTTCAGTAACTACAAACATAACATCTGAAATGCAGTAAAAAGACACAAAGATTTAATTATTTTTCCTTCTGCTGCTCTGATTCTTAAAAACGCACAGCATCAAGCTGTCTTTACTGCACAACAGCTTGTTGTTGTCATCATCAAAATAGGCTAACAATGAACACATCATGCAAAACTCGCTTTAGGATCAAGACGCTTGCCTGCAGTTGCATATGTCATCAACAAACACAAGAAAGTAGAAAACACTGTATGATGAAATATAACTAATGTCCTGTATAGCAATAGAGGTGTCAGAAAATATTGATACACTTGAGTATCGCGATATCATGATACATGCAAAGATTTGTGACAGTGGTTCATTTTGTGTTGTGTTTGAACCCCGAAAGCTGGATCAGATAAAATATGAATCAAGTGTCCTTGTCAATATGCAAAGACTCTAATAGACAAATGTGTCCTTGGACGCAGTCAGGGTGATTCAGTTAGCAGACAAATGTGTGCAGACGGTCTTGTGGCCAGACAAAGATGTAACCCTTGTCCTTGTTTTGACACACTGTGAAAACATCTGCCTGCTAAATTATGCTAATGTGGCTGAAGTTGTCAGCACCTTTTATTTAACGAGGGGGCGGGGCAGAGCTCAGACTGGCAGCAAATTATTAATATGACAAGGTGTTTAAGGCTTTTGTTAATAAGTGTCTCAAGTGTGTGTGTGTGTGTGTGTGTCACAATCCAAAAGCAAAGAGCAGCTGTCAATGTTTGGACACCATCTGGATGAAAACTGCGCACCAAAAGGGGCACATATGCAAATACTCACAAGCCAATAACAATGGTAACATTTGCATTGGAAATACAAGCCAACGTCCGAAAACTGAGAAGGACAAAGAGTTGAAAACATCGACTTACTTGTAAGGAGTACGGGGACAGGGCTTCCACAGAGGAAGGAGAGGGGACAGAGCTCAGAGTGTGGGCAGGTGACAGGGAGTCCACGCTCACCTCACCATCTGGACACACAAGGTCAAAGACACAGACAAAATGTGTCAGATATTCAGGAAGATAATAAACACAAAGACCATTTCTATAACATTTATTCATTTATCATGTGAATTATTTGATGTAGGGTTGATTGAGGTACTTATTGATAGTCAGTGTAGTTAGTTTGGATTCACCGAAGTCACACAATAACACAGACAAAGTAAAATCACTGATTTGACCTCTGGAGTTTGGTTGATTTAGAGAGTGATATTTGGCTTCTACAGTGGCAGTTTCCCATCAAAAAAGGCTGTCTGACAGCAAAGTAAATCAGTGAAAATACTCATAAATATTGTGTGAACTGATATTGCTTTTTTAAAGTGAAATTTTTTTAGTGCCTAAAATACCTTTTGCTGCGGACCCTGACCACAGTAGTACATTGCTTAGCTCCCGTGCTGGTACTCCTCTCTGCTTCTTATATGTGGGGCCATGCTGACCACCATCTACTGCAGCTAATATACTGACTAACAATATGTACTTCATACAACCTCTATATCCCTTTCACTAACCCTTTAAAGCGATATTCCACTCTTAGGTGATCATCCACTCAATATGATCATCATCCCTATGTCAATGTGAAGATGGGTGAAGATCTTCAGTTCACAAAACAATCCTGGAGTTTCAGCAGAAAATAGAGTTACAGCTAATGGCAGTGAATGGAGATCAAATGTAAATGTAAAAAAAAAAAAAAGAACACAAAACAAACACAAAATGTCTCCATCCTGCTTGTGTGGTGTAATCCAAGTGTCCGCGAGCCGAAACATTAAAATTTAACCTCAAAAGATGCCATTTACGCCATGTTTTACATGTAGCATGTAAACATAGCGTCGATCTCGCGATATTTTCACATGTGCGTCCATTAAGAGATATACGAAGTCTCGTGAGATCGACGCCATGTTTACATGCTAACCTGCTACATGCTACAGTTGACATTTCGGCTAAAAACATGGCGTAAATGGCATCTTTTGAGGTTAAATTAATGTTGCGGCTTGCGGACACTTGGATTACACCACATGAGCAGGATGGAGACATTTTGTGTTTGTTTTGTGTTCTTTTTTTTTACATTTACATTTGATCTCCATTCACTGCCATTGGCCGCAACCCTGTTTTCTGCTGAAACTCCAGGATTGTTTTGTGAACTGAAGATCTTCACCCATCTTCACATTGGCATAGGGGTGAGTACATACTGAGTGGATGATCACCTAAGAGTGGAATATCACTTTAATTAATAAGCTACACCTGCTTTGCTAATAAATCATGAAGCAGCCACCTAAACATTAAATGAACAAGTAAGTAATAAGAGTTATATTTGGTCATGATTTCCCACATTTTTTCAAGAAATATAGTCCACATAGTAAACATTGTGATAGGCAGGTAACTTATGAAAATAACAGTAATCTTATGTCCTCAACGGTGGGTCATCAGTCATGCAGCAAAACAACAACAGCATACCTGAGAATACTCTGTCAAATTGCCACAGCAAATCATCATGCAAAAGCGCATCACATGGGTTACATCATATGAATATTAAACAGGTGGACATCAGTTTGTCTTTTAGCTCAGCTCTGATTCCCCTTATTTCACACTGAAATGTTATAGCCATGTTCACACAGATGTCAACATGTGTTGCTGTACCTGTGTAGGTGCTGCTTGTGTCCACTGCATTCCACGGTGGTATATCGATATCAAAGTCCAGGTCTGGACCGGCACTGGCCTGAGAAACCAAAAACACACTTTTAAAATAAAGCTCAGGTTCAGAGGAATTGAGAAAGAAGGTACAGGGACTGCTAGCATCTTTTCAACAAAGTCAAGCGGCCTTGGTAATAATGATACCATTAAAGTAAAAGAAAAGGGACGCCCCTGACTAGTTTATTTCATGTAGTAATATTATCTATTGACATTATACTGCAAGAGTTATTTAATAGCAAATTACTGATAAAGTGCTACTAGTTATTTAAGTGGAATAGCTCTGAGTCTAAGCAATGTGTATATAATTATTTTTTTCTGAGCTAAGCATCTGTTAGGTTGTTATGTTATATACAGTAGGCTAAGAACTCCAAGTGGTCAGGAAGCAGTCAATAAATCTCTTCTAACAATACCTTTTATTGCCCTTAGTGCAGCTGACACCTACACAATGTATGTGGGGTGCTGCAGTTCCTGTATCACATGTCCTTGCATAATACACTGTGCTACCATGTTAGGAATGATGCACCACCACAGCCAGTTTCCTGCTTGTCTGGATTCTACTTTTCACATTTCTTTCAGTTTCAGTACACAATTCATATTTGTATATTGAAATGATGAGTGACTCACATAGCCAGCATTCTCCAAGGCCTCAAGTAGCTCATCTGCATCTCCCAGGTCATCCAGCTCATCAAACAGGCTGATGTCTGTGTAACAACAAGCATACAGCACACAACAACATGTCAAACTACTTCCCATCGCTCAGTTCAAGGAGACCAATCATGCCTTTGGCTCTCAAAAGAATGCATGAAACAACTACAAAAACTACAGAAACATTTGCATTTCATATTATTCCATCTCGCAGGAGCAAGTGAAAGCAGTCATATTTGGCTTTTGATGGATGATGATGATGATGATGATGATGATGATAAAAGTAGGGTCATTGGGTTTTGAATTGTTGGTTGGATAAAAGGGGCAATCCGAAGATGTTACTTTGGACTCTGGGATGAGACTGATGAGCATTTTTTATTTATTTATTTTACATTTTATAAACTACATGAGTAATTAGTTTATCATGAAGAAAATAAGCAGATTTATTATTAATGAAAATAACTGCATCCCTAGTTATCATAACTTATTACTGGTGGTCTATTATTACATTATTATTATCTATTAATTAATTCATCAGGTGCAGGATATAGCATATAATACGTGTTTTAATACTCCGTACTGAGCATACTCTGTACTGAGCAGGCTTTTTTTTCCGAGAATATTTAAGCAATTAAGGATAGAGAAATACAAAATGAGCTTCTTCTATAACAAGTGCAGCAAACCATCTTAACAGCACAGCTTATGCACCATGTGTGATGTATATGTCGAGAGCATTAAAGTATCAGACAACAGCACTGTGTATAATGTCTCCAGACAGATGTCTGCTTATTATTTACGTTGCATCCAGGCACAGCATATTACATCATCACATCATTCAACCTGGTTAGCTTAGCTGTAGCTAGCTAATGCTAACTACGTTAGCTTTAAAAGTATGGAAACACAAGTACCACACTGACCTCAGACGTATGCAGGAGGATTTGAAACGGCAAATTCTGTCACAAATTGTACTTTAGGGGCACCTTTATCTCGCTTCATCTGTTACCTCAGCGAGTAACTTTAGCTAGCTGTCACGTTAGCTACCCCTGTTTTCCTGTAGACTTTCTAGAAAGTGTCTCTTACCCCACTCTCCTCCCTGGTCGATGGAGATGTTGCCTGTCTCACTGTCCATTACTGGATAATGTCGATGGGTTTCCATATGTAACGATAAGTCGGATGACATCTTCTTTTGAATTCATTAGTAAACTGTCTCAGACAAACAAGCGGTCTAGAGATGGTTCATATGTCCACGCTCCAGCTGTTTGGTAGGCGGAAACTTCCCGTTTTGGGAAATACACGTCTGACTTTATCGTAAGTCTACGGGTGCCTGCGAGGGACTAACGAGTGAATTACGAAACGCATGAGTGCATTTGCAAATGTAGTGTAAGCTCTGTGTTAGATAACAACTGAAATTAAACTGATGTCCCCTTATTCTATATTTGTTTTATTTATTGATATTTCCCTTTACTTTTTGTTATGCTGTGCTGTTAATTTTATTTTTATATTTTTCTTATGACTTTCCATTTACGCCTTACCACTTAAAGCACTTTTTCTGTAATGTATTATAAGACATTTGGTAACTGAATTCGAAGATGCTCTTGTCTAGGCAGTTTCTTTGTACAAGTTGTATACTATATGTAAATTATAAATTTTGCCATATTTGTTTTGTGCATTTTCAATAAAGTAAAAAAAAAAAAAAAAAAGCTTTCCTGACCAGACCACAAGGTGGCAGTATAGTACTGCAGACTCTGCAGCATGTAACGTTAAGAAGTTGTGTTTGTGTGCACCATAGTGTTGACTTCTCTGTAGAAGAGATTTTAACGATACACAGTTCATAACAGAACCAGAAAAAGTAAATGAATTATGCTGAATGTGTGATTTAATATGACTAAAATAAATGACATAATCCCACATTTTGGAAGTCCAATACTTTGAATCAGAATTGGCTTTAATGTATGTGTACAAATATATGATTCATGTTTTGAGTTTCTGTGATGTACTGTAACCAAATATATTCGCTCAAGTAATGTAAGTATAGTTTTGAAGTATTTATCCTCTGAGTTTTTCCATCGTATGTCACTTAATACTTCTGCTCTGTTTCATTTCAGATGGAAATATTGTTCTCCTCTGCATTTAATTTAAACTTATATTAAATTTAACAGGGCAGGACTTAGGAAGGGTCAGTAGGCTATCTTATTTGTGGACCTTGATCTGGGTATGTTTTGCCAATGTACTATTTCCAAGCTCAAGAATGAACTCTGGTGCCAACACAAATGGGAACTCAGAGTGCTAGGGGTGAAATCCTAATAGCTTTTGAGGTCGTCTCTCAACAGTTCTATCTCCATGAATCCTGACCATGATTAAAAGCTCTGCAAAGGTCAATAAACTGGCCTTAAGTTGGGATTCGTTTGTCAAAATTCAAAAGAAATCTTTGAGACAAATGTGTCTCGGCCATCACAAGGCACCCAAGGAACAAGTGACGTTCACTGTACAGTCGGCCATAATGTTTCAGTTCTTCTTGTTCATGCAGTTAGTACAACATCAGATCGAACTGAATCTCTCCACTGGACAGTAGGTGTAGAGATTTCAACATCCACCCAAAGGCTTTCATTAGTTCTTCTGACTGGTTTGAGGGTCCAGACATTTAAACCCATCAGGGTCATTCACACCCTGATGTCACATGTCATTAAGGCGACATAGCAGTCGTGTGGGGGTTGTCAGAGTCACATAAATGAGGGTGCATCTCATATGTGAATTTGTGAAACAATGATAGTTCAGTTTGATGAGTCAGTCTCTCTGTGGATATAAAAAGCCTTGTCCCAAGACAAGAGAATGAGTAAATTTGTACATATTTATAATGTAGCTTTCCTTTTTTTAAAAAAAAAAAAAAAAGTTTGATAGTTCGACCGCAGTGGCCCAGGACCCGAAAGGGCAGATGGTTCTGAGGACAGTGACGGCCATAACAGTGGAGTTATATGTGAACTGTGTGTGACTTTAGTGTCACAACAGAGAGTGCAAGCATCTGGCTTTGAACCCCTTTAAGTTTGTAAAGAGACCTTTTGAGGAGGAAGCCTCTGAATTAAGGTTATCCATAATAACCCTAGTTAGTAAGTTGAGCTGAGTAAGTAATATATAACTATTACAAAGTTTTCCAAAAAGATCAAAGACAACTAGAAAAAAAGACAGATAACAGTATGGACAAAAAAAATATTATTATATTATTTTAGAATTATTATTTCAGGAAAATGCACATCAGAAACAGTTATGTAATGACTTTTGTGGCTCTGGAAAAACTGAAATCTGAAAAAAATAATTCAAAAGAAATCCTGTTTTTATAAAACAGGCCTGTAGTTTGAAATATATGGGTCTTTATCAGGTAAGGAGGGTCATTTGAAAGAAACTATAGAGTTGCATTATGGGAATTGTAGGATCCAGGTTTATCTAACTCAGAATAGTTTGGCCTCTGCTGCATTAATTTTGACCATTCTTCTTGAAAATTGCATCTGCCAAGTCCACCAGCTTCATGGAAGTGAAACACTAAACTGCTGAAATGCAACTGAAAAGTCAACTGTGTGAAGATTTATGTGGATTTATTGTCACAAATGGAATCGAATATTCTTAAGTTGTGTGTTCACTAGTGTATAATCATCTGAAAAGAATTATTTTGTTTTCGTTACCAAAGAAGGAGCCGTTTTTTTAATCTACAGAGGGAACAGGTCCTTCCATGGAGGCTCCCATGTCGATGTTTCTACAGTAGCCCAGAGCAGACAAACACTGGATCTATATAGGCCATTTTGCATTTTTTGCAAGTTTTGCAGCCAACATATGTTTTCCTACACACTTGGAAGGGGAGGATGAGGTGAGCTGTATTCAGTTGGATACAGTCTAACCACTAGATGCCACTAAATCTTTGACATTAGTCCTTTAATTACAGATAATTTCATGTACCAGTCATCAAGACCTGTAGAAAAAGCTTTTAAAAAGAACCTCTGTTTGTCATGTTGCATAAATCTTCAAAAAATATACATACGTAATGATGTTTGGTGACTCTGTCCCTGACTGAATCAGTGCATGTGAATGCTACTGCACGTATAATTTCACCCTTTTATATGAGCATCTTGCTCATAATACAAAATGTTTTTGAACTGCTGTGACTGACGTTGACACATACACCATATGCCCTGCATGCTGTGTATACACTGTACACATTTGGACAAAAGCTTCATGTTGAATGCAGTCCAAAAAGTGGCTTCTTATCCAATCAACCTGAAATCTGGTCACATCAGGTCAGAGCGTTATGCATGTTAGCACTACAAAAGAAAAAAACTTCTGTTACAGGGCATGTCCTCAGAATTTGTTTGTGATTTTCAAATGGCACATTCAAGTGACATAGTGTGCTAAAAATCAGTAATCCCTTGTGGGCATTTCAGGTCGTTGTGAGATTAACCTGAGGTGGTCTGGTTGATTCTATGCTGGATTGGTTCAGCTCTGTTTTGAAAGAACAAACCCCCAGTCTGTCTTAACTTATTACAGCAAGGTAAGGTCTAAAATAGAGGTCAACCATCTGCCTGGAGTCTGTGCTTCACCTATAACATCAAACCTAATCAACTAATGTAAGCCATCATATTGCTTACTCATAAACCCAGTATATTGTTTATATGCTCTGTATTGCTAACATGTCGGTGCAACTATGAGCCTTGTTGAAAACAAATGTTGCCTTGTACCTCAAAGTCAAAGTGTCAAACACAGATATTGAAAATATAAGCCATGTGTCTGGCTCGTATATCATCACATGTCCTGATGGTAATGATAATGCAGCCGTTTCTGATTGGAGTGGTGCGGTAATGGCATGGACGGTGTCTTTAGTCTGTGGACAGTTCAGGACTCATCATATTGATTGTGTGTAAAGCCCCTCAGACCCAGACACGGACAGCAGATTATGAGGTTAACCTGATAATGTCGGCAGAACGGTTTAATGCAACATTTGCATAAAGTGGAGTGGGGGGGCTTTGGTGACATTGTTGTAGCTGTTGAAGCCGCGGCAACACGTCCCATCTTTTGTCTGAATATGACGTCCATTTTGATGGTTTGTTGAACTATTTTCAAAATATCAGGACATCTCATAATTCAGATCCATTCATCATGTCTCTCACCCTGGAATAAAAATCTTAGGGTAATGAAGCAGACTTAAAATAATTGTTGCATGACAGTGACACATTGTATTATTGCAGTACTTTTATGATTGATGATGTCAAGGTAAAATAGGAAAACATTTGGGAGCAATGCTACATAGTATGAAAAAGATGACAAACAGAAAGACGTGCCTGTTTTAGAAATAATTCAAAGAATTGTACCATTTAACCATTTCAAGATTATCATGTTAAGATAAATCCCAGGCAACATCTGGTTTCATATCATGTTTCAATATGTTTCTGCGCTCTACATACTCGCAGAGTGTTTGTTCATTGATTAGCCATCAGGTCATGTGGAACAAAGCCAGATCGCCCAATCTAAACCCAAGTTATGATATTTGCCTCTTGTTGTCTGCAGTTATGTTGGCTAAAAATGATAAAAACTCCACAATGAGATCTGAGATAAAACAGCACACCTCCGTCCAGTAGAATCCAATTATCATACACAAATTTTGCCCACAAATTTTGCACATCTAGTGGGACAACCTAAATCTACACACATTATGTTAAATAAACAAAAATAAACAAAAAAACAAATAAGTGAAATAAGTGATACATATACTCGGTAAATAAGGACATAGGTGTGCTATGTCCTTGTCAACACATTTAAACAGAATTCAGTCACAACTTACGAAAGAAAGAGAGAATATTATTTGTATACAAGGCAACATAAACTGCCACTAATCCACATAAACTTTGACATTAACATAAATTCAAAACAAAATTATTTAAATATCACTAACAGTTGCACTTTTATATTAATTTCAAAATATTTGTGAGCTCCAAATTGGCATTAATCAACATGAATGTAGTGAATTATGAACATAAACATAATGTTAGATTTTCAGTAAAACTTGTTTTCATTACAGAAATATTGCAAGGAAATGTACCCTTTTGCTCATTTTGACCCACTTACACATCTAAGGGTTAAGAATTTCTTGCTGCAGATTCACTGTACTGCGTCCATCATGTCTCCTGTAAAAAACAGTTTCTGTTTGATTGTGAACAGAACTGAACCCTTTGAGTGGACATCAGATAAGAAGACAGGCATGAATTATGAATTATGGGATATTGTGGCATCACTGATTTCAGTATTTTTCAATACTTCCCCCACACTGATTTCTTAAGACTTTTAATATGTTATAAATTACAAATTTATGGAACTAAAACAGTTGAGAGTTTCTGTTGCAATTCTTGTGAGGTCATGTCACATAATGATTGTACTAGTATGGCTGCTGCTGCAAAAAAAAAAAAAAAAGTTAAGTTTGGAAACAATTATATTTTCAACAATACTAATGAGTAGCAGTCACATCATTGCAGATTACTCTGAACTCACTGATGGATAAACTGTTATAAAACTTCCATGCGTCACTGATTCTGTAGTTTCAATTTTATGTGTAGAAAATTTATTGTGTTTTGAGTATCTGTAATTTTGATTCTTGGCATCTTCAGAGAGAACATTTTAATTTCAGCGAGTTAACATATGTAAATAAAAAGACTTCAAACTAAGACACCGTCAAAGTCAAGTCAAATTCACTTTATATAGCCCAAAACCACAATTTACCTCAGGGTGCTTTACGATCTGTACAGTGCTCAACGCCCTCTGTCCTTAAACACCCCAAAAAGACCTTTTTAACATTGTCACAGACAATGACCAAAGACAAAAAGCCGCACACTGGTGATGAGACAATGAAAACCTAATTAGGCAGAAAAGAGGAGAAACAAAAGGTAAATGGGGCTATTTGTGTGACACATGGCTTTTAATTAGCATTTACCACCAAACAAATTCATGTAAATTTGTCTGAGGCCTTTTCTTGTGTTGGTTTAAGACACTTTAAGTGGATTGACAGCCTGTTTTCAGCCAGTCCATCCATATCTACAAGACATTTTTCCTGCAGAGGAAGTGAAACAGAGTTCATCTATCGCTGTAGATGTTGAAATAATGTCTGGTTTTACTTTTGTGCAATTCGTGTTTTAGGAAATGCTCAAAATAGTTGCACCAACTACTTTCCCCCTTTGTAGCCACACAAGGCAGAAGACTTTGTTGGTGATCGACTAGCCTCGCAGTGAAAAGAAGTCAGAGAGGTGGAGGACGAGCTTCTCTTCTAAGCAAAGAGAAACCTTTTTGCAAGAGGCAGTTCGAGCTACATTTCATCTTTTGTGTGCCCAGATTGATGACCTATGAGATGGATGATGTTCTGTAGTGCTGTGTGGCATTGTCTTATCCCAGCCGACACAAAGAGGGAGAACACTTATCATCTCAGGCTTATGTATGGAGCAGGGGGCAGGGGTTGTCAGAGTGGTGAAGGGGGTCCAGGAGGGTGGGGGGTGGTGGGGGTCCCCTCCGATAAAGCGTGATGGAGATGGGGCTAATGACAGCGGAGGCAGATGGAGAGAGCCATCTCCCATGACGACGTGGCCAGAACCTCCATCCTGAAGCCAGAGAAGGACGGATACTACAGGGAGAGGAAGGAGGGAAATAGAGGAAGGGGGCCAAAAAGAAAGAGAAAGTGAGAAAAGATTGTGTGTGTGTGTGTGTGTGTGTGTGTGTGTGTGTGTGTGTGTGTGCGTGTGTGTTTTAGTTCATGCATTCATGTGGTTTGTGTTCTAGATAGATAGATAGATAGATAGATAGATAGATAGATAGATAGATAGATAGATAGATAGATAGACTTTATGAGTGCATGTGAAGTGCTGTTTCAAGGTGACTTTAAACAGATGGTTTGTCCCTCAGGTTTGTGTTGGCCTTTTAGCTGCACTGTGACTTGCTAGCAGGTGGCCCAGGTTTGTTGAGCTTGGTTTGGGATTAGGCTTTAGGACATTGTTTGGTGGGAATGGTGGTGGTGTGAATACAAAGGGATTAGTGCAAAGGGTTGCTTCATTGGCTGAGAGTCTGTATGTGTGTGTAAGGGAAGGGGGGGGGGGCATGTGAAGTTGATGGATGGATTGGATAACCACGAAAAATAAAACATTTAGCTCTAATTAGGTAAAAACAAAAGAAAAGAAATGTAAAAAAAAAAAAATATTAGAACAATACAACACAATAAAAACAAGTGTAAAATGAAAGGGTTGGTTGGGGACGCAGATATTGTGACTTTATTTCTGTGTTAAAAATTAAACCAATAAACTGTTAAAATTTAAATTTAAGCCACCATTCATGAAAAGGGAAAACACTCATGTCCTCTCTAGTTCCCACGTCCCTCTCCTAATTCGTACACTGAGAGGGAAAAAAGGCCCTACCAGAATCATCTCAATGCCTTGAACCATGTGCCACCATTAGGAACACACAAAGAGAGATCTGACAAATGGCCATTTTAATGTCCCTCTTTGACTTTAATGAATTTATACGTTATCTGGCCCTAATGGAGGCTGCGGTGGAGGGGCTGGCGTGAGGCCATAACAAATGAAAAGCTCTGATTAGTGTAGAATGAGCTGAGAAAAAATGCCATTCATCTTGGTTAGCATCCTCCTGTGCTCCTTTATGGCTCGCTGTTACAAGGACGGTGGAGCCGGGGGTGCTTGTCCCATTAGCGGGGCTGAGTGGTCAGCGGCCCGGCGTTGACGGAGCGTCTGCCCGCTCCGCAGTTCAAGACTGTGAATGCCTCAGTGCGGCTTGACTCCTGAATAACCTTCTGAGGTACCGGGAGCTTCACCCCTACATGACCCCGCACTCTGGAGAGGGGTGTGGGGGGACTCCGGGGGGTACCCAGACCAGGACTCACACTAGCAATACCTAGGTAAACACTGGAGAGATCCCCTCAGAGAAAGACCGCAGGAGATTCAAAACAGTGTTTTTCATTTGTAACTTTAGACGCATAACGTTAAAGATGGAATACATTTTAAGCAATGCCCAATTAATTTAAATTAGAGGCAAGGCGGTTTTATTCACAAGGCACGTTTCATGCACAGGGGTAGATTCAAGGAGCTGTACAGAGAAGTGAAAACAGCAAAACACAAGTTAAAACAGCTAAAACAGCACATTTAAAAAGAGCAAGACAAAACATGTGAATCTGGTTAGAAAGGAGTCAATAATACAGATTAACAAGAATGATTTGAGAGCTGAAAAACAGGTTGAATGATTTGCAAGTGAGATGGAAAATAAAGGTAAATATGTTGTTAACATTTAAAGTAGGCATATCAGTATCATAGTCTGATATATGTGTAGCCTCATACTGGATTTTTAGAGTTGATGCCGATATGTATGAAATCCAAAATGACATCAGAAGACTGAAACAATAAAAGTTCACTGGTATTTTTAATAATTATAAATGAATTTAAATAAAAATAAAAAAACAAACAAACAAAAGAACGATTTTAATTTAGAAAAGGGATCAAGTACACATAAAATGCTGCCTATAAAACAAAAATATAAATAAAAACAACTTCAACAACAACAACAAAAAATATCGGACCAGATATGTGGCAATAACATTACAGACCGATATGGCTGTGCTAGGCCAATATCGGGCCAGTAATGACAGCTGACTGATACATCGGTCTGGTTCTAATCAAAATAACCACAACAACAAAAAATGCTATTTAATGACATGGCCACAAAACATGAGCAGACAGAAAACCACTACCATCTTTAATTGAGATATCAGTGACTTAAACGACCTTTAATATGCTTACATGTCATTGCATGTTGCCATGCCAGAAGAACAAGATGTTATAACAATGTTTTTCGCATTATAACAGGATATTTTCATGTTATAACAAAATACTAAGCTGTTTATCTTGTTGTAATGTGAAAATTCTCACGTTATAACAATATTATATTTATATTGTTTTAATATAAAGCTTTTGATATTATAATGTGCTAACTTGTATTATCATAACGTGTCATTATAAAATTATAATTTATCACATTATAACAATATAACAGGTTATAGCAATATTATTGTTATAACAACTTTTCACGTTGTAAGGTAATACTGGTCCTCTTCTCATTTTCTGGCTGCAGTTGTTTTTCAGGGGATGTTTTTGATTATTTACAAAAAGCGACTGGGGGGCAGGCTGCACCCAAACGCAACACAATCTCTTTTTCCTTTTTTAAGTAACATTTTACTGTGAAAATATTGCAGCACAGTGTCACAGCAAGAGAGATGTCATGACCACTGCTAAAGTGTGAAGTTTTTACAACCTGATTATAAACTATCTATAAATCATTTATAAGGCTGTGGTACCGAATATTCAGATTATATAAAAAAGCAAACAGAGAAAAAAAAGCCAGGCTGTACCCAAACGCAACACCATCTTTTTTTCCCCCCTTTTTTTAAGTAACATTTGACTGTGAAAATATTGCAACACAGTGTCACAGCAGGAGCGATGTTTGGTCATGATCGTGTTGGGGCTTGATATCGACCACTGTTGTCATTGGGAGAAGCCCTGGTTCACCCCCCTCCTCCCCCCTCGCTGGGCCCCCGTGTAGAGCCGCCTTGCAGAGTTGAGTCGGGCTGTGAGAGGGAGGAATGCGCTGGGATGCGGAGCAGCAGCGATTGTAGGAAATCGACGCCACAACAACTCGCACAGTATGGACAGTAATGATCCGTATTTACACCTCAGTAAGTAACGTTTTAACGATTCGTTCAGAGCCCGGTGTGCCTGTTGTATTTCTGAAGCTGCTGCATGTTGTTTTGACTTGAGAGGAGAGTGCGCTCGTTTCATGGCGTCTTCTCTCTCCAAGCCTGCGAGCCGTGCGCGAAAAGCGTCCATGGACTTTAACAACCGACTCTTCTTGCCTTGTTGTTATTTCTCTCTCTTTTCGCTGATAATCGTCTCGCCCATAAACTGTGCCAATTACACCGAAAAGCTGTGACCAATGCAAAAGTCAGGTGATCGTGGTGGTTGTGCCGGTCAGGCAAGGTCAGAGGTTGGCACTTTAATTGCGCTTATGTAATTTATGGCGCTTGTCGCACGACTCTTGCTAAACTGTTTGAGACAGAAACACAATTTATTGGTCTGGGATGGCCGTCAGATCCACAGAGAAATGCATGAAACAGGCTTGAGGAATGGCGGATTTCTCATGAACAAACTTGCTCTGTGTGGTGTAGTAGAGTAGTGTTGGAGTGAGCCGCCCTGGTCAGTCAGTCAGTCAGTCAGTCAGCGCTGCTGTGGCTATATCCAGCTTACTGACAGCATGATGTGATTTTGCTCAGTAGAGCTGAACTCTGCTCTGACTCATTGACTTTGCCCTTGAACCAGCTGATGGCTTTTGTCTATTATCAGGATTTCTGTGACAGCCTAAAATCCACAGAGACAAGGAAATGACTTCTGTTCCCACTGTGGAGTTTCAACATGTGGGATACATACTGTACATATCCTACTTACAGTTTCTAAGTGTCAGGCCTATCTTTTTGTGTAAAAAAGACTGACAGGTAGAAGTTCTGATTCAATTTCTTAGGTGAAAAAGTACAGACTCTGAAATGGACTTAAAGCAGAAAAGTAAAAAATAGTCCTATGAAGGAGATTTCTCCTGCTGTTCTGTGCAAAGCTAACAACTTCTCTCACTTCATCTTGTTACATATTTAAGATCATTTTTCATTTTGTAATATCATTTTCTTCTTGTTACGTCTTTTATGTTGTTTTTCTACTTGCTACGTTGGTTTCGCCTTGTTACATCTTTTTGTCCTGTTGCATCTTTTATGCCGTTTTTTGTCTTATGTTGCTTTTATCTCATCATATCAGTTTAATCTTGTCTTTTATGTTGTTCATTTTGTTACGTATTTTATGTTGTTTTTCATCTTGTTACACTGTTTTTCATCTGGATATGTCTTTTATATTGTTTTTCACATTGTTAAGTTATTTTTTCATCTTGTTACATTGTTTTCGTCTTGTTACATCTTTTACATGTTTGTTTTCATCTTGTTATATCTTTTACATAGTTTTTCATCTTGCTATACCGTTTTAGTCTTGTTACATCGTTGTCTTTTTGGTATGTCTTTTAGGTAATTTTTAGGCTTGTTACGTTGCTTTAGTCTGGTTACGTCTTTTTAGTCTTATTACGTTGTTTTTGTCTTGTTGTCGTGTGTGGTATGCACTAATGGATACACAAGGAATCATCTTTTCCATGTGATATTGTCTCAACAATTTAGATTGAAATTGGTTTTGTTGTTGGGAAGGCGGTGTGCAAAATTAAAAATGATCACTAATTACCTTTAAATGCATTAAAACTAAATAAATAGAATGAATTCTGTTCAGAAAACATAAATAACTGAACTGCAGATACTTGTGTTAAAAATCGGGGGTAAAAGTAAAAAGTTTTGCTGAAAAAAGTACAGTAATTAAAGTAATTTGTTCTTCATTACTCCCTACCTTTGGTTTCTGTAATCATTCTAGATTAGACTCTATGTAGAGTGAGAGGCTTTCACAGCTTCACTGAGTCACACACTATATGCATCATTTATCATGTGATGTTTTTTTTCTCTCCCTGAAAGATACACTCATTGTCAAACCACTGTGGTTGAAACATACCATGTGCTTCTAAATCACTGTCTTTTGTGGGGGGAAATGAGAGATAATAGTGTGGCATTACAAGGAAACAAATAAAACCAAGTCTTTGAAGCCCCTTTATGTTATCACAGATATCTCGGGCAGCATTTGGAGGGGCTGAAAATTGTTTCCATAATGAATGTGGCTCCCAGGGGATTGAGGGAGACATCTGGACGTGAGAGCATGTAGAGGGAAGCCCACAGTGTACAGAAGTAACAGAGCAGTCCCCCTGGGCTCCAGAGTCTTTCATGTCTGCCTTTAAAGACTTGCGCTGATCACAAAGTAGTGGCATCCTGACATTTATGCAGATCAGGACAGTGTCAGATCAATGTGCAGATATGTTCAGCTGTTATTGATCTGTCATTATTAAATATGAAATATCACTACTAATACTTTCTGGTTACAGGGGGGTGTAAATCACAAGTTTCATCACAATAAAATATCACTTCTTTGGACAATGATACCATGTTTGCTCATATTACACTCGATTCGATGTATTTCAGGAGTCTACGATCGTTCTGAGACGGCATCGTATACAGATTAAAATAACCACTTACAGAAGAAGCTACCAGCCCTTTCTGTTCTGCTTTTGGCCATAAAAGAAACAAAAAACAGCAACACACAAATAATTGTAAATCAGAAATGAGAAAAAAATTAAAAATAAGACAAAAATGTATCTTGTTAATTATTGATGGTTAATCAATCAATCATCTGTTTGCATCAGTTAAGGAAAATGCACAAAATTTGCATTGATCATTAAATCGGTGCATCAGTCCAGATCAGTGGATTATTATACCTGTAGTTACAGCTAGATCAGTCTGTAAAACATTTTTTATTCTTTGCAACATTTCACTTAATATGCATAATTTGTACCTTTGCTTGTAATTGATTTTTTTTTTTTCATTAAATTCCCAGTGGATTTCAGGGTTTATCTAACACATGAAGCACTGCCATTTAAAAATTGATCAATCTTGGTTTTGTTGTCCCATCGTGACCTTACAGTCATGCTGTTGCAGCTTTCCCAGCCCACAATGACTTGCAATCTGGGTTAAACGTTGAATATTTGTAATTTTTGTGTTTGAAAAAACAAAACCAAAGAAAATATCAGCGATAACAGGAGCAGTTGAACCCGAGATGAGGACAGCTCTTATCTTTTAGTGCATTTGCATTATAAATATTGGTAGTAAAGCCACTGAGCTGTTTCTGAGTGAAAGACAGAACCACTGAAAGATCATTTACAGGAAGAATTGTTCTTGTTTTGTCTGCGTATTTGCCCACAACTATGATTTATGATGTATTTTAGCCCCCACACAAAAACACATATGGAAATAGGGTCATAAACTACTCATTTCTTGAATGGGCGATGATCACTCTGAAATGAATCTGTCATTAGTGTGTGGTGGTGGTGGTGGTGTGTGAAGCAGTGTGAAGTCAAAAAACAATCTGGGTGATTATGATATGCGGATAGTTTCATGATCCCACTCAGCTTTTCCCAGACATGTTATGTTTCAGCAGGTTTGATGCAGGCCTGCCCCGCGGCTTTAAGAAGAATCAGCACTTTTCTCTCCTCTAGCACTTCTTTTTTTTTTTTTTTTTTTTAAATTTTCCGTCAGTGGAAGTGGTTCTAGACACCCTGACGGGCACCCACTCGCTGCTTTTGACAGTGAGAACATATTTAGCTCGCAGTTCAGGGAAGTCATGGCAGAAAGGAGAACGGGATGGGAGAGTGAAGGGAGCAAAATAAAGGGGAAGTGGAAGGGGGTGAGAGGGGGGTGGAGAAGAGGTCACCCTAGTTGATGTGAGCTCTCATCACTTGCCAGGGGTCAATGATTCACCTCGCACAACACACACACACACACACACACACACACACACACACACACACACACACACACACACACACAGGCAGGGCTGCAGCAGGACTTTAGATATACCAAGGTCAAAAGCCCACATTCCCCTTTTTTGACCAAAAAAGAATAAAAGATAATCAGCTAAAGGTTCTTATTATCAGCAGTTTTCAT
Organism: Lutjanus campechanus; assembly: GCA_027495735.1. NCBI lineage: Eukaryota > Metazoa > Chordata > Actinopteri > Lutjaniformes > Lutjanidae > Lutjanus > Lutjanus campechanus. The sequence continues at coordinate 31,994 of JAJHUR010084733.1, forward strand.
ATTTCTGAACTAATTTAAATGTCATTTAATTTTATTTTCCGTAAAAAATGCATTAGCCAGCTTACATAATGGTCTAAATGGTGTGTCAAAACCTTTAAAGTTTTTTTTTTTTAATTCCAATTTGTTTTGTTTATTTTATGTCTGCGCTGCAAAAATGTCAATGATATTAAGCAATTTATATTTGACTTAAGCATTTTTTACTTGAAAAGAGCAGTTTATCTATGCACGAACATTTCTTACTATTTCCTGTAGAAATAGACTTTTCAAAATTTGTGTCTGTATCTTAAAGACAGGTTCAAATGCTCCTATTAAACAAACAATTCTTACATGTTTAAACAAATGAGACTCCAAGTCAAAAATAACTCAATAAAATTCGTAGCAAGGTTTGTTGTAGGCAACTGGACTTCATAGAGTCAATAAAATGTTTTTTTGCTTTGTAAGAGTGTCAAATTGAAAGACCATGAGTCTAAAATAAACAACAGAATCAGTCTCAAGAACAAACCATGTATAATCTGTGTGCAATTGTTCAATATAAACAACTATTTATTCTGTCAAAACTTCACAAATCCCCAGGACATGACCTAGGTGTCCTCACAGAGGCAGAGTGAGACACACTCATGCCTAAACTTCACAGCTGCAAATATGCAGACTTCCTATATGCATAGCTTATTGTAAGATGTGACTGTGATATCATGTGACTTAAAGAATGCGGGTGGTACTATTTGACTGTGAAGTCCCGGCAGCATTAAACCGGCTCTCTAACGGCCGATCCCTGCACAGAGCATTCCCCCACCCACTCCTGCAGAGTTAAATAAACCACACAGGTGGAGGGTGTGGCTCTCTGCAGGTATTTGCTCAAGAATTCTGTAGCTTGAGACCTGACGTACCCCAATGTAGACACATGCATTAGCACACAACACATAACATTTTGGGAGCAGGTCCCAGGGGGGATGGAAGGGAGGAGTCCCTTCAGCTTCTGGAAAACATGTTATTTGTCCCAATAAATTATCTCCCCAAAAAATTACACAATTGATAATATTTAAGGGAGAAATATGAAACATGATGTAATGTAATCAATCATAAAATGACCATGATGTGTCTTCAGAAATTAAGGAAACATGCCAAGTTGAAATCCTCCTTGTTATTATTATTCTGGCTCTTCATTGAACTTTGAACATTTTCTGAATGAATAAGTGTCTGTTTATGAGTTGTAAGAAATCATTAATAATCTTTTAGAAGGAGTAGATCTTTATAACAATTAAACTGACCAATCTGGCAGACAGTAAGGCAGGCAGTCACTGAACCCAGACTCCAGAGTTTATGGAGAAGTTGGCTTTTGTTTTCAGGCTAACAGGCTTAGATTTACATTGACAGACAATTGACTGTGAAAAACAGCTGATGAACTTACAGTGTAGGACTTATTGTCAAATTACATTGTTGCACTTGATTTGAGCTTCCTCAGTGTTCCTGCAGCCTGCCCGAGCTTCCTCAAGTTTGTGGAGGAGGGGATGGCGATTTCAATCTATTTAATATATACTCTATGGCTATTTGATATACAGTCTATGAGTTAACAGTATATCCCCTTGAAAGATGGCTGGGAACAGAGTGTAGGCCTATTTTAACTTAATAATTCACAGAAATTGAGCTGATCTACCCTCTGAAAATGAACCTTATGAACAGCATAAAATAATGTACGAAGTGAGGATAAAACCAGTTTCTTCTTCTCTCGGCTCGCTGTAAAAGGTCATGTATTAAGCACAAACAGCAATCAAAACACAGACAGCAGTTCCGCTGCTAAGTCCAGGGCTAAATTTCTTTCCCAGTGCACCCCCCACCCCCCCCAAAGTTGTAATGAGATCTGTGCCTTTGCATACAATAGGTTTATTCCTCGGCTCTTTTGATAGAGTGTGTGTATTTATGTGTCAGTGTCTGCTTGTCTTGACTGTGTGCGAGTGGGTGCTAATTGTGAGAACAGGATGAGGGAAAAGAAGGGGCGTAAGGAGGCCATTCTCTGGGCTAATTGCCAGTAATTAGTCATTAGTGAAGAAGGTCAAAGCCTTGATTTAATTCCAGCTTTAATCAAGCAGAGAACCTTGAAAGGCCCACAGGCTGCAGTGGTGTTAGGTTATGAGATGTATAAAGCTTTTTCTTTGCTAATTACGCAGTAACAACATAGATGCCATACATGGATGCACACACTAACTAATTTTCCATGCCCTGAACATTATTTAGCTATTACACATCCATCTGAACTTAAGCATCTGTCAGTTTCAATGTTTGTTTTGAATTAATTCCTAAATTGCTTGGCATAAATGCATAAATGTATGTTTACATTTTACATTAAATGTTGAATAAATTAGCTTCTGCTCCTAACAGTGTATCTCAGTGCTGAGTAAATGCTACAGTTTTAACCTATACCTGTGTTGAAAATCTAAATTATTCCCAGTCATCAAAACTACATTTTTAAGGAGAAATACTGCCGGTTGCCCACTATTGGTTGGTGGAAAAATATTCAGATCATTTAATTTAATACAACACTATAAATAATACCACTTCAAAATGTTATTGAACATTACAACAGTACTTTAATGTTGTAGTTTATCAAGGTATACTGTTTGGTCATTTTATCTACAGTGTAATAATATATATTTTGAAACTGATTAGAAGTATTACCATTCAAATGTAGCCGAAGTACAAAGAAGCAAAATAATAAAGTGCAAATTCAAACTTGTACTGAAGTACAGTGCTCGATATACTTTCCACCACGGTGTAGAGTTAAACAATGTACCGTAATGTCCAGATAGTGCAGAAATGATTAGTCAATTGATCAGTTGGTTGATCGGCAGTAAATGAATCAGAATGAGAATCACTTTAATGGCCGAGTACTGAAGGCAACAATAGAGAACAACACCAACAAACAAAGAAGTTAAAAGCAGAATCCTAAATAGAGCAAATATACATAAAATAAACAAGTTACTCAAGAGGAATGTATGAGGAGGGTATAATGAAGTGGATTAATTAAATAAACAGAGTAAATTTATTCTGTTGAAATGTGGATATTTATATAATATGCATAACTTTACAAAGATGAACCGTGTTTAAATATTGCAGAGTGGAGGGGATCGTCAACAATTTTGTTAGTTGATGAATCTACCAAACAACAGAGTTTTCTGCTTCTCTCTGTTGCATGTCATTATAAGTTGGGTATCTTTGGGATTTGGAGAGTTGGCAGGATAAAATGTTAAAACGCTACCTAAAAATTGGCACTGTCTTGGGCCCTGGGAGCTTATGATGGGCACTGTTTTCACTGTGATCTGTTTATAGACTAAACAATTAGTGACTTTATCATCAATTAATCAACAGATTAATCAATAAGGAAAATAATCGCCTGTTGCAGCCCGGAGTCAGTCCCGAAACAAGTCTGTGATTAGAAGGTTTAAGCGCCACAGAGCTCATTAACACCATACATCAAAAGGAATGGGATTGATGACGGGAGATGGCTCAGTAGAATTTGGTCTGACTAACCACTAACAGTTCTTCATGGCACTCCACAGGAGAACAAATGGCAGCAACAGGTAACAGCTAAGTACATTAGATCTCATTAAACCTTTCCATCGAGAGACATCAAGAACATGCTGAAAACCTCACTTGGTTATTTTGAGTGCTCTGAATGCCATTACAGTGCACCGCTCCTATCTCACACCCACAAATGTAAGCGTGTACACATTGCTGTTTGGAAAAAAACATTATTTTTCTGCTCTGCTGTTCCCTCATTTCTTTTTCTACTGCCTTTCCCTACAAACGTCCACTCAACCAAGTGTGTCAAAGTTGTCAGAAAAATAAATACTCAAGATACATACTTAAGTATAGTAATGAAGCATTTGTAATTTGTTACTTCCCACCTCTGGCACAAACTGGCCGATTTATTGCTTCTCTGATTCTCTCTGAAGCCTATAAAAGATTAACAATTTGTAGACACAAGTATACTTGGTGACAAAATGGCGATTAGATTATTAGAAGTTCAGATGTGTACCCTAAATTTAGAGTTGCCAATTATCCTTCTCCCCCGTCTTCATTGTCCATGGTACATCTATGAATGCTAATTATGGCTCTCTCTTGGGTTAATTTGGCATGTTTTATGTGGGCCATGACACACTATTATAACGCAGCATGCATTTAAGAAGAACTGTATTATTTTAGCTTCTCCCTGTGGGATTTGTTAAGTCTACAAGAGAGGCAAGTGTCCTTTCTCCTACTGCGTCTTCCCTTCTTCTTGAGTCGGGCTGCTCAGTCTCTTGCCAGGTTACTGTCAGGGGATCTGGTTACTGGTGGCTATCCTTCAAGTGCTGTATAGACATTTGATCCAACCTTGTGCAGGTGCACTGCACAAGAAAACTCTGTTGAGTCATGTAAGTAAAATAGATCAACACATGCTTGGGAAGGCCTCTCGGGTTTTTAGTGCTATCTTTCAGTGCAAATATCTTTCAAAGGCTTGAAGGGGAGAACCGGGAGAACATTTGATAGGGTGGCAGGATAAATTAAAACAAGCAGCTGCAGACTAAAATCAGTGCCAATTTCACATTTATTGGCTAGGGCTATTTTGTGGTGATAATGATATGACATACTTGCATGGCCAAGAATGCATACTGCTTCTATCATTGTTGAACAAACTTAACAGATTTTACTGCAGTTTGTTTCACTAAAACCATTTTATTACTGTTTTCAAAAGTCTCTTCTGATAGATGGAGTCTTGAAAGGGTCAGAGTAAAGACTGAATCAATCCCTGCATGGGTTTTGGAGTTTATTTAGGTTCCCTTAGGGGTTTGTCGTGTATTGTTCCTCATTGCCTTTAAGGTATATTTTTGGCCTGTGTTTGCATCTGGGATTTCGCTTTGCTGGGTGTTTGCTTGACCATCCTAGAGCACTGAAAGAGACAATTCCCGACTTCCTGGAATACTTTAACACTTGCTAAACACACAAACATACTAACAATGTGCACATAGCCAACTCCACATGCCACAAACATTAAGTGTGGATGCTGGCACAGTTATTTCTTGGTATTAAAGGGGGAATGAAAGATTTTTAGCGGGAGATAGAAGAGAGAATTCTTCAGCCTCTGGCCCCTTCTTGTCACTAAATACTCACCACCTACATTTTAGACTGAATATCTGTGGCTAATATTCAGTGAAAGAGAGCAAAATGAGGAAATCTTTGGAAAATAAATACCACTGACTTGTAAACCTCTGTGGACTGCACTCATAGAAATAAGGGTTCCAAAGGGGTTCCTCCGTAGAGGCTGAGGGTACATTAAGAACCCTTTTCATTCAAAGAACCCTTTTTGGAAGTAAGAGTTCTTCCTGTGTGGGCATTAAAATGTGTTTTCTCAATGTAAACACTGGTAATTGTAGCACAGATTGTTAGAATGATGGATGATGATTGGTTGGATGGTTCTTTGTAGAAGCCTCAGAAAACAAAAGGGTTCTAGGTGAAACCCTCATAAGATGTATTTTTAGATACCCCTGGGTGGGTTCTTGATGAAACACTTGGAATACAAAAGGGTTCTTGTTAGAACCCCCTGGGTGGGATCTTGTTAGTACTCTTACAGGGTGTAAAGGTTCTAAATAGAAGCCCCAGAGAGGGCTCTAGGTGGAATTATTATGTCATTGAAGGGTTCTCTGTACCACTACTCACAGGGAGTTCTGGTTGGTACCTTTCACAGATAGTTCTAGGTATAACCCTTTAAATTGGGTTTTGGGTAGAACCCTCTGAAAGGGTTCCAAATGGAACCTTTATAAAAAGTTCTACCAGGAACCAAAAAGGATTCTCCTATGGGGACAAGCTGAAGGACCTATATGGTTCTTGTTAGCACTTTTATTTTTAAGAGTATAGAGGAACATCAGTGTGCTACTGTCTTCCCATGCTCTCCAGTCTTGATCCCTTTTAAGAGGGAGTAATCGGAAACTTCTGGTTGTACTGTACTCTTAAGTGAGACCCCCCCTCCACCATGAAGAGACCCCCCCACACCAGCTCCCATGCCAGACACGCTGTCCTGCCACTACAACAGGTGTCTCTGTGCAGATAGTTTTACCAACACTGAGATAGAGACACGAGATGAGTGGGCGGTAGCAGAGCTGATTTGTGCAGCAGTCGGGCAGCAAACAGTTCCTGTGGGATTGATCTCTGGGGAAGGATAATCTGGGTAATCCTATAACCGGCGCTGATGGAGACTCCGCCTCTTTTGCTCTTCACTAACCCCCACCTCTCTTTCCATGCCGACCCTTCCGTTGCTGCTCTGTCCTGAAAAGTAGTGCATGAGTATCCGCATCACTTTTTAGTTTGACACCGAGCCAAGAGTTGTGTCTGAGACCTTGTCCGGAGCGATTGGCATCCTCCCAGCGCCACAATTGCACCCAAAGGCATGTGGCACCCTGTGGCATCACCTGCAACTGGAGGAAGCCCTGGGAGGGAGATGGGTTATGGCCACTGTGAGTAGCTGGGTTTTGTCTTGCCTGTGAGTGTGTTTCTGTTTGTTGTAGGAAATTCGCATTTCAGAATCATCACTGGGATTGTATGAGGTGGAAGATGTTGCCTGTCGGCACCATCACTGACTAAAAGCTTGCGCTGCACAGATGCACTACGATAATGCCTCTAATCCCTGTGTACTCTTTGAACAAGTTATTTTGAATTTATTTCCTGCAGCCTGCAACTAGTAGGACAAATTCATCCATGAAACTTCTTTGATTTTTTCCATATGGATTAGATATGATCTGCACTCACATACATTTCTTACATTTTTTTTTTTAGTTATTTTTTTGGCCATTTGTGCCTTTATTGGACAGTGACAGCTGAAGAGGAGACAGGAAACGGGGCAGAGAGAGAGGGGATGACATGCAGCAAAGGGCCGAAGGCAGGAGTCGAACCAGCGGCCGCTGCAGAGGACTAACAGCCTCCATACATGGGGCGGAGGCTCTACCAACTGAGCTAAACATCCGCCCCTACATTTCTTACTTTTTGAGATTGGATATTGTTTTTTCTTTCTGATATCAATGCAAAAACCATCCTTTTAAAACTGTACCGGTGAAGGAACGAAGCACAAAATGATGGTTGGACAACATTAAAGAACAGCTTTTTTTTTATTGCTAAAGTAAATTTGGTTTGAATTTGAACACTACATTAACATTTTACTTGTATATATGACTAAAACAAAACATAAGAAAATCCCATAATATATAAAACCTAACTCAAGTTCAAGCAGCAAAATACATTTTGACTTGCTTTCTTGGCATAATACAAACTTCAGCAATTCTTGTGCAGAAATATAGTCATATTTGCTGACCTGAGGAAAGGCTGCTGTCATCATAATCAGTGGTCTCCCCATCACAGATATAAATGTCAAGTTATTATGACACCTCGCCTCCAGTGTTTTATATCTATGTGCCCCATTGCTGGGGCCAGGGATGCCTGCACTACGGACTGATGTGCCTGGCATAGGGTCACACAAGCATTCGAGGACTGTGCTTCCCTCTGCTTTCAAGCCGTGCCGTGTCTCCCTAGATGCTTTCCCTCTTTACATGCAGTTATTTTTAAACATTTGCTGCATGTCCCGACCAGTGTTGGAAGCCTTTTGAGTGAAATACAGCCACACTTTAGTCCATAGGTCTTCAACAGGGGGTCTGGTTTGGTGATGTGACTGGAATGTCCACATCAGAGGCCAACTAATTCAATCAACAGCTCAGCTGTATGGCACCGTAAAGAGGCACCGTAATCCGCATTGTGATTTGGTCAGGAAGGTACCGGTCGTATAGAAATCGGCAGTGTTGTAGTCAAGATCATGTACACAGAGACAAAAATAAGACCAAGACCAGAGTGTATCGAGACTGAGATAAGACAAAGACTTTGACAAGTTGAGGACATGTCAAGATCAAGATCGTGACGTGTAGCATTTATGTTAGAGTTGACATTACCTAAGGTAAATCACACAATGCATGGGAATTCAGTGATATCCCTGCAGATATGATCTTGATCTTCTTTGTTCAACGCTAAGATGAGCCTGAGTAAAAATGCAGTCGAGACCAAGACCTTTAAAAAGTGGTCTTGAGACTGAGGCACTAGGAAGCAGTGCCATTTGGCACTGTGTTTTGGTCCTTACTTAGATTGGTCAGAGGACTCCTCTTTTCTACAGATTTGATGTTCAGGTCCAGATTTCATGATCTTATTTGCCCCCAACAGCTCAGTTCCTGCCTTTAAAATCACTGGATCATCTTAATCAGTTGTGACAGGTACAAGGCTTGGCTGTTGTACTTTACAATCGAAAGCTTGTGACTCACTTGAGGTCTCAGATGTGGTCAGTGGGGATGCCAGTCAAGTTAAAGGGATGCTTCCAGCTCTCATTGCCTTGTCCTTCACTATCTGTTTATCTCTCAACACTTGTCCCTTCGCATTAGCCCTCTCCATTCTGCTTTCTCTCTCTGTTTGTGTCTGCTGTCTATCACCCTGCATCCCTCCATCAACGCTCACTCTGATGAGTGCTTTTTTTTCTTGTCCTTCTTCCTGTGTTTGAGGAGGTGTGGGAGGTGTTGATGTGTGTTAACATCCACACATATTGTAGTCAGCCTATTAACTAGATCGCTGTGTGTACATGTGAAATGTGTGGATGGTAGAGCACTGATTCTTTTTGCCAGTGTCCTTGAGAGAAACATGTGATAGTCCTCTTTCCAACTGTACTGTAGTTCCTGCTCCCTGAAAGATGTTCATTCATTTTCCAGCGTCAGAGTTTGACCCTCAAGCACAAAAATGTCTGTGTTTATTCACACGTGTTGATTGTGTCATGGTGATGTCATGATTTTTTTTAAAATGATGGAACTTTTGAGCCTCTATTGAAAGGAATAGAAAAAAAAAGAAAAGCTGGCCTATTGGTTTTCTGTACTGCAGACAGCCATCAGTTTCAGTTCATACCTGTATGATGTGAAAATCAACTTTGCAGCAACTTAGAACAGGAACTGCTGCCAAAAACTATTGAATTTAAGAGCTATGTTATGAGGAAAATAAACCTGGGAGTAATGTAGTTTTGGTTCTGTTTCAAGCTCATTTTGAGTCTTTGTGAGTTGACATTCATAGCATGGTTGCAGAAGGTAAGCAATCAGTCATAAACCACAATTTGGTTTGGATGATGATGATAATAAGCAGTACCATAAGGTTCATACAGTTTGTATTCAATGGCCAAAACAAACAAATCTACAAGTCATTTTAAGGCCTTTTTTGTTTGTTTGTGCCTTAGTCAATATCTAGGTTTCCATCCAAATGTAAAGCAAATTTTAACTGAATTTTCAGAAAATCAGCATTTGTATCCACTACATGTCATAATTTACAAGCTGAGTCTGTGTCTATTGCACTTATCAGTACACCAACTTTTACACCTTAGCCATACATAAAAACAAGTCTAATTTCCTTTTTTTTGGTCCTGAAATTGAAAATGTGCATTAAAAAAATGTAAAAAATTAAATCTTTGTCCATGTAACATATTTTCTTTAAGGCTGCAATTAATGATTATTTAAATTATTTATTAATCTGTCATAGAGGACTGAAGAAACCAGAAAATAATAACATTTGAGAAGCTGAAATCAGAAAATTTGAAAGTTTTTTTTCTTAAAAAATGATTCAAAACAATTAATGGATTATCAGAATGAGTTGCAATTAATTTTATGGTTTACAACTAAACTCAATCAATTGACTAATCATTGTAATCATTGCAGCTCTAATTTTTTTTTCAGATGCCACATTTCCCCAAGACATCCGGTTAACTGTAGCTACTGAGCTGGTTGTGTAGTCTGGCTGTCTTTCTAGGATCTGGTCACAGGTCCAGAGGTCAGGTCACTCTGGTCACTCACCGGGTCACAGCATGAGATGAGTGGCTTAGTGTGTTTAGTGCAGTATGTGTGTGTCTGTGTATGTGTTGTGAAGGCATACCCATCTCCCTGTAGGCCCGTGTAACAGCGACAGAATATTTCTAGGAAGTAATCTGAGTTGCCTCATCAGACAGATGCTGCGGTTTGCGTTGGACCTTTCAGTCCACCTGTTTGTTTGTTTTCCAGGACTGCTTGGTCAGCCTGTTCTGTCTGTGCTTGTGGACTTGTGTTATCTCTTGTTGTTTAAGCTCCAAACTTTTTTATCACTCGCAAAACAATCTTTATCTCGTCCCTGTCTCAGCCCTGGCCTCCTCATCGATTCTTTGCCTCTGTGTAAAAAGTATCCTGCTGGCAAGTCTGCGGCGTATCTGGATGCTAGGACACACGGCAGCAACTGCCAGCATAGGGGAAATACAGTATACAGTGTGATGGGTACTTAACGTTCATTAGCTTGACTTGACATCTTCTTTTGTTTGTTTGAAACTGTGCTATAGGGAAACAGCAGAGAGAGGGGCAGAAAGAAAGGGAGTTCTCTTCTTTTCAGGGAAGTTATGTGTGAGTTCACTACAGGGCAGAATTTAGGGTCAGAGAAGTTCACTAGCTCATGTGCTTGTGTTGTCACAGCCGTATGCCTTTATGGGAAAAACATTTTTCTATTTCTTGATGTTTTCAACAAGAGAGGAACAATAGACAACCATAGCATATGTTTTTCTTAACTAACTATAACATTTTTAAAAAAAAATAAGTTAAACTGAAATTCTCTACTTGCACAATGTAGTATTACGTATCTGTTTAAAGAGCTGCAAGTCTGTTTACGTCCTGCGCTGTGCTAACATTACCATCGCCTACAAACAGTCATTTTTCATCCTTAAATGAGCTATTTCACTTTTCACAACTAGCTTGGTACATACTGTCTAAAGTATTTACCCTCATTTTGTATGTAGTGCTTTTGAGCATTTTGATAATCACCTCAGTGTCATTGGTAACTGTCAGTAACATAAACTATCTAGTTAGCATCATCATTGGCTTTTAAACTCGACAGAAACAAATTCAAACTCACCAAAAGCATTTTTGGATCTGGTTTGGTGAAAATAAACATTTAATTCACTGCGTTAGGTCTGAAAATGTTTTTGCTTTACACCATTTGTCTCTGCTGCTACTCTGATGTCTCACCTCCCTCGCCTTACATTTTCTAGGGACTGATAGTGATACCTGTATCAGATATTGGTCCAATAATGTGCTCATATACTAGTCTTCGTGCTCATAAAACAACTCCTATACCACAACACCTGATATCACTTATAATAAAGTAGCTTCTTCAACACAAGCAATTTGATAAAACATCTAAAGAACCAACATACCACAGAGTTCAAAGACTTTGCTAATGCCAGCAGCAGCAAACAGCAGCAACAATTTGTTGCATTTTACTCCATATCAACATGTACCCAAATAATAAGTACTCTGGGCTATTTGTGCATGCCTAAAATTTTCACATCTAACATGGTGAATTAAAGGTTTATTTTGACCAAACCAGGGTTAGTGATTATTGGAGCAGGTAAAAGATGGGCCAACATGTTTTGTTGGTAATTTTATTTAGTTTTTGTCACGTTTGAATGTTGATGACTATGCTAGCTAGCTAGCTAGCTGAAGTTGCTAAACAGTTAAGACACTGAGGTGATTATCTAAATGCTTGTAAGTTTGTTGGTGAAGGTAACGATACTATAGTGTTGACAGGAAGTAAACAGATGTGCCACTTGTAAAACACATCATACTACATTATCCAAGTAGAGAATCATGTGGTGTATTTATTTTGGCTGTTTACCTCCAAAAAGAAAGTCATAAAATGGAACAGGTGCCCTTGAAGCAGCTTTGGACAGTTTGCTGTTTGACAGTAAAGAAAAGTTTCATTTTCTTTTGTCTGATGTTCAGCCTCCCTCTCATTCTTCTCCCAGTGATAATGTCACACATAATGCTTTGAATTAAAGCTTCATTTCAACCAGAATCAGAGTTGACGATTGTTAGAGCAGTAGAAGGATGAGCGAAAACGTTTTTTTCAACTTTTATTTCGTTTCTGTCTCATTTGGATGATGGTGGCTATGCTAGCTAGCTAAAGTTTCCAACAGTTATCTAAGACTCTGACAGAATAATCAAAATGTTCCAAAAATTTTATATACAAAATAAACAGTAAATACTGTTGACAATAAGCTTACTGTGGAATGCGAAGTAACTAATTTAAGGATGAAAAAACACTAAGTTCATTGAGGTAACAAAGGTAACATTACTAAAGCATTGACAGGAGGTAAACAGACTTGTAAAACAGATGTATGTCAAACTGCATTGTGCAAGTAGTTATGTGCTATATTTATTCTGGCTGCTCAACTCCAAAAAGACAGTCATAAAATGTAACAGGTGCCCTTGAAGCAGCTTTGGACAGTTTGCTGTTTATGTAACAGTAAAGAATATCTTCATTTTAATTCATTTTCTATCGCCAATAACCATTTCTGTCTCCTAAATCACAGCTGTGCAGAAAAACGCAGGGGCTTTTCTCAATTGATGATCTAATGTTCCCAGCCAGGCCGAGAGATTAGGCATGTGTGGTGGTGGGATCATGTGAGGGAAGCCGTTTTGGAGTGGGACAATGCCCTCCCCCATCCACGCATCGTCCCTTTTCATCCATCCAACCATCCATTGCTCCCTTCCTTCCTATCTGGCTCTGTCCCCTCCTCCTCGGCCTCCCACCTTCTTGACAGCTGGCCTGCTGAGCTGCAGATACTTACCCGGGGATAAGAGGATTTACTGACACAATTGATCAGACATCAACCTCATTTAGCAAAGAAATGAATGTTTAAAGGGTGGTGATTTTGTGCTAGTGTGCATGGAAGATTTGTAATTTTTTTCCTCTTTTAATGTGAAGCATGACGAGTGTGTGTGCTCACGAGGAGCGAGTGTGTCAGACGAGGGTTCGTGGCTGGTGCTTATGAGCTCGCTTGGCAATGAAGAGATTTCTTAATTACATGTCTGCTGTATCTAATGAGCTCCGCAGGCTGTCCGTCTGATTACTTTAGGATGCGTTCTGCTCTCTGTCATATGGTCACAGCGCTGTCAGCCACAGATATGAGCACGAGAGCACGTAGTCATACTACACATACACAAACAAGACACACACAGACACATACAAAGGTATTAAATAGATCAATGCACACTGAGAATCTGTCTTCATATAGAGGCTAATCTGATAGATATTGAGGCTTGTGTTGTTGTTCAGGAGTGGATCAGCTGCTCCCAGCCCCGTCACGTATGTCTACCACTACCCCCACCATCCACTCCCAGTGCTGGTCTGCTCTCCAGACTGGAGATATTATTAGTTAGTGGGCCATGGGCTTATTGAATTACCACACAGTGGAGTGCTCCATCCAGCCACTACCCAGTAATTAACAGTGAGGGATTTAGTGGGTTTGTGGTCTGTGATGTTTCTTTAAACCTGTTGATCATCAGATCTCTGTGATACATGTGTGGCTTTTTTTCTGCTTCTCTCCCACAAATGTTTGAATAAGATGTGGTTGACCTACATAATTTATGATCCGAAGCATACAGCAGCTGTTTGATGGTGATGATGATGATATTGTTTCCACTGGAGCTGATTCTGATTACTTGCTTACACTGTGATATAAATACTCCTTAGGGCTGCACAATTTTATATTATTATAAATATTATCAAAATTGCAGTATGGCCAAGTGCAATATCCAAATTGCAGAACCCTGCAATTTTTTGATAAAGGAAAAATGTATGACAAAATAGCATTATAATGGCGACCTTTAATGCTGCAGAGATGCCCTGGCCTCCAAATCTTGTTCTTCATGTAAAAAAAACAAAACATGTTTGTTTGGTACAAATCAAAACAAATGTCACATCAGTGTGATTTTAATGTTTTTTCTTTTTCTTTGACAACGAAAATTGTGGCGCAAAAAGTGATCATCCCCACTAACAATATTGCATATCACAATCACAGTTTCAGTCAAAATAATGGCAACATCAGGGACCACGTTGGAAATAAGTCTTGGACTTCATTGTGTTATCCCTGACGATGCCATATGTGTTTTACTGATTACTATTCTAAAAAATACCAGGAAGCAGCAACTTAAGATTTTTGTTTTATCTGACCAACAGTCCAAAACCCTAAAATATTTCATTTACAATGATGCTGGAGACGGAGAATTATTTGCAGTTTTGCTTAACAGTTGACTTAAAGATATGAGAATATGTAGCATTGTTTGTAAATGCACCATTCAAAGTTGTCCTTTCCTCCCCGACTCGGGGAATGAAAGAGAGGGACAGAGACATAGAGTGTGAAAACAAATATATGAGTGAATCAGAGAAATAAAACATTATTTTTTCATTGTTTCTCCGCAGTTACATTCTAAAGTACAAACATACAGGGCCACACCTTAGCACAGTGGCAGATTTTGTGTGAATACAACCAAAGCAATCCTCAGTCTGCTCTGCTTGTGTGTATGTGTAAAACTCTCTCTGCAGCTCTCACAGATGGAGAGCAGAGGAGAGAGCCAGAGAATGTGATTCAACCATTGGTCGCAACGTTTTACAGTGTGTGGCGGCTACACACCACTGGCAAACAGACTGAAGCCCAGAAACCTTCTGAGCTCAGCAAAATATGTGAAAATAAGAAAATACAGCCAGAAGACAGGGTATTTGCAGATACAGGGGCCATCACACACGTTTAGTGGGTCATAAATGATTTAGAGGGATTGATAAATTATTAAAATAATTGGTGATTAATTTACTGTCGCTCAATCGTTCTAGCACCAGCTCTTAATATGTCTTGCACAGAATATATAGTATACTATATATATAGTATTATATATTATATATTGTATAAAGTCCTACACTCATGTCAGCAAGACAAATTTGTGTTAGGTTTTATTCACGTTTTGTTTAGTCATGTTGGCAGACTTCCTTCTTCACTCTCTGACGTATCTGGCATAATGGCATATCCAGGCTTTTCCCAGATGTTATAGTAGCTTGCAGCTTGCTAACAATGGCTAGCATTACCTTGACTAAATCATGGGTTTCTCTGTGTTTGAACATTGTTGGAAACATTTACCATAATGTAAGTATGTAACTCAACAAATACATATAAAATAAGAACAAATTTTAATGTGAAAATGTTATGTATTATAGCTTTAAGTCAAGTCAAGTCATGTTTATTTATATAGCCCCAAATCAGAATTTGCCACCGGGTGATTTACAATCTGTACAGTGTACAACACCTTCTGTCTTTGTCCCTTTGACCAGAGAAGGAAAAGTCCCTAAAAAACCCTTTTAACAAGAAAAAAAGGAAGAAACGTCAGGAAGTGTGTGTTTTGGTTATAATGGTTACCATTATAACCAAAACACACACTTCCTGACGTTCCTTCCTTTCAGTCGTAATATTACGACTGAGCAATAAACATAAATCATCTACACTAATAATATCTTAGCAAAGTGTTTTCACTCAAACAACCCTATAACATTATACTCAAAATAGGTACAAGATGTAACGAACCAATCAGCCCACAGTTCACTCCAGAATCTCTAACTGGTCGTACTATATTTAACCAGTACAATAATATCACAGGAAATCATGAGAAAATGTCATACCCTGATGTATTTGATAAATTATATTTGCTACATTTATTGCTGTCGTAGTGCTCATCCATGCCTAATTCAGATCACACTTGGATGGTCTGCTGTTGGAATGATATAATGATGCCCTTTTTTTACGTCCCCTCTGTGCACTTATTTCTGGGAATGATCGGTCTAACTGTGGGCTACAGCAGATAGGAACTCTTTTGAACTTGGTTCAAGAGTTTGGCAACAGGCGACCTTTGATTTGCGGCGCCAGCGGTCAAAGGTGCCCTTCACTGCTCTCTGTCTGTTTGTTTGCTCTCAAATAGCTGCTTGTGTTGCTGTAGCACTGTACAGGGAGGGAATCACTGGAACTAAACCTGCGTGACTTCTGCAAGTTTTTTTTCTGATGAGTTCTTTATAGGCTGTGTATGAACAACCTCCCGGTGCTCACTCATGTCATTCACTGTTGTGTAACATGTGAGAGGCCTGTACATTCCAGAGGCTTCTTTGTATAGAGGTGATTTACATAGAATGGAGATGGTGGAACAGCCGGTTGAGGCGGGTCATTCGAGGATAGGCCCCTTTGAGCTGCTCTGGGCCGATTTATGCTTCCTCCGCTGAACACGTTGGCCTCCTTACAAACACACACACACAAAACACACACTCCCCTCACAAAGCATGCTCAGCTCACCGGCCATTCCCTGTCAGGCATCCCACCAGCTGACTGTCCATGTGCTTTTGTGCTCCCCTGTGTGCTGCAGCCACTCAGACGCTCAGGTCTGGACAAAATGAAGTCATCTCTGATTTCCTCTCAGGCATGTAGGTTATGCTTTAGACAGTTGTATAATGTCATGCTGTAGGAAATTTGCACTTCCCCAAGACAGAGACTGAATGGGTTTTAAATAGGACTCCATCAAATGACTGTTTTCATTATTGACTGATGTCTGTCTGTTTTTAAATCGATCAGTCTAGAATGTCAGAAAACGTTTCTCACCAAAAGTTTTATTAGCTCAAAAGGACTGTTGTTCAATAAACAGTCCACAATCTAAACATATTAAATTATCTTGTCATCTTTTACTGAACTCACCTCAGCTTTATCTTTATAGCATGTTTCATATACTCATGCAGCCCAAAGTGCTTCATGTAGCCAAACTGAAACAACACAGACAAAAAATAAAAACAACAAATAAACAACAAATATTGCAAGACGAAAATTTCAACAACAAATTAAAAATCAAAAACAAAAATAAAATAAACACCCACAAATCCAAAAATACATGTTTTTCCTCTTTCCTCTGTTTATCTATCTAGATTATTTTGGTATAAGTTGCAGAGCGCTGGAGATATCAGCTATAGAGATGTCTGCGTTCTTTCTGATATGACTGCCATTTAGTCCCCATTATATTCAAGAGAGGACAGACATCTCTATGGCTTTTATCTCCAAAACTTGGTAACCTACACCAAAACAATCTAGACGGATAAAAA
>JAJHUR010084733.1:49029-59227 GCA_027495735.1 Lutjanus campechanus
AACTCTTTTGAACTTGGTTCAAGAGTTTGGCAACAGGCGACCTTTGATTTGCGGCGCCAGCGGTCAAAGGTGCCCTTCACTGCTCTGTCTGTTTGTTTGCTCTCAAATAGCTGCTTGTGTTGCTGTAGCACTGTACAGGGAGGGAATCACTGGAACTAAATCTGCGTGACTTCTGCAAGTTTTTTTTCTGATGAGTTCTTTATAGGCTGTGTATGAACAACCTCCCGGTGCTCACTCATGTCATTCACTGTTGTGTAACATGTGAGAGGCCTGTACATTCCAGAGGCTTCTTTGTATAGAGGTGATTTACATAGAATGGAGATGGTGGAACAGCCGGTTGAGGCGGGTCATTCGAGGATAGGCCCCTTTGAGCTGCTCTGGGCCGATTTATGCTTCCTCCGCTGAACACGTTGGCCTCCTTACAAACACACACACACAAAACACACACTCCCCTCACAAAGCATGCTCAGCTCACCGGCCATTCCCTGTCAGGCATCCCACCAGCTGACTGTCCATGTGCTTTTGTGCTCCCCTGTGTGCTGCAGCCACTCAGACGCTCAGGTCTGGACAAAATGAAGTCATCTCTGATTTCCTCTCAGGCATGTAGGTTATGCTTTAGACAGTTGTATAATGTCATGCTGTAGGAAATTTGCACTTCCCCAAGACAGAGACTGAATGGGTTTTAAATAGGACTCCATCAAATGACTGTTTTCATTATTGACTGATGTCTGTCTGTTTTTAAATCGATCAGTCTAGAATGTCAGAAAACGTTTCTCACCAAAAGTTTTATTAGCTCAAAAGGACTGTTGTCCAATAAACAGTCCACAATCTAAACATATTAAATTACAGTGCTATAAAAAGTGGCTTTTAAACTGGGGTCTGGGGACCAACAGGGGTCCTTGAGTGGATTTTAGGGGGTCACCAGCAAAAGGAGGAATACAATATTTTACTTTTATCAAATGGAACAACAGTGAAGAAATAGGGTTGGCCATTTTGACTGATTGTAATTTATTCTGATCCTAGTTTGATCACCGATTGATTATGAAGACTTAATTATCTTCAAACCTAAAAATATATATTCTGAGGGGATTCCTCGAGACAAAACCCTCTCAAATAGGGGGTCCTTAGTCTAATGTCTATCCATTGTGGTAGTGGGATCCTTCACATGAAAAAGTTTGGGAACCCCTGTACAGCAGCCAGAAATTCCTCACATTTAAAAAACTGAAACCAGAGAATGCTGATTAATGAATAATGGTTGATAAATTTTCAACACATTGATCAATCAGCCATTCATCTTAGAATAGGTTTCACATTTCTGGCCTATTTACTGGCAGCATGTAATAAATGCATGTTTGGGACCAGAGCAGACTCTGAGCTTCTGATCATCTCTAACTCCTGCACCATTTCAGAGTGTGTGCATTATTGATTGTAAGTTATTTTAAGTACTGGTTGAGGCTGTTGCCTTGCTTGTTTGTCTTGATTTCAAGCTTATGAGAAGATGTAGACACACTGTGGTACAAAGGCCACAATATAAGCATTAGCCCCAAGTTGTGAGTTTAGTTTCTTACAGTTAATATTAGAGGTTTGTCCCAGGTCCAGATGTGTTGTATTTTTAGTGGGAATGGAAACTTTTAGATTTCAGTTTCATAAAAATAAAAGATGACGATGTGATTTTTGCTGGGGTCTGTACCAAACAAGCATGTTTCCTTATGTCTGGAGAGTATGATTTGTTGGCTGGGGCGTCTCTGTAACACCAAAATGCTTCAATTATAAAAATATGTTTTGACACATTTTATTTTATTTTATTAAAAAATTGGCAGCTCCTGCGACGAGGATAGGTCATTGCAATTTCAATAATATTTTGTAAACTGTGCAGCCCTAGGTCTTGCCTTCAAGTTGCTGCTAATCTACCTCACCAGTCTGTCTTTTTAGTGTACTCTCTACATACAGTATAACTACCTTTATCTTGTCATCTTTTACTGAACTCACCTCAGCTTTATCTTTATAGCATGTTTCATATACTCATGCAGCCCAAAGTGCTTCATGTAGCCAAACTGAAACAACACAGACAAAAAATAAAAACAACAAATAAACAACAAATATTGCAAGACGAAAATTTCAACAACAAATTAAAAATCAAAAACAAAAATAAAATAAACACCCACAAATCCAAAAATACATGTTTTTCCTCCTTCCTCTGTTTATCCATCTAGATTATTTTGGTATAAATTGCAGAGCACTGGAGATATCAGCTATAGAGATGTGTGCGTTCTTTCTGATATGACTGCAATTTAGTCCCCTTATATTCAAGAGAGGACAGACATCTCTATGGCTTTTATCTCCAAAACTTGGTAACCTACACCAAAACAATCTAGACGGATAAAAAGCATTTAGTATGTTTGATATTGAGGTGAACTGTCCCTTTAAAATCTAAACCTATAGCATCACTCCGAATTAATTAATTCATTTCCTTTAGAAAGCTTGCCATTCTAAAATAAAGACATCAATATTACGTCTGGCCTGGGCAGTCAGAACACTTGTTGGTCTTGATGTCCACAGAAGCACGTTGTTGGCAAATTGTTGGCCGGAGTGACGACAGCCCTGTTACTATGTCTCCTACTCAGCACTTCTAGAATAGAATAGATCTTTACGAGGCCCGAAGGGAATTTGTCATGCACATAAAGAGAGGGGTCAGTGCACAAAATCAGACACAGTACATGCCGTACAGTGCTCTTCCATTACATAAGCTCATTATTTAGACAAATCTGCACTCCAAAAAGTTGGGAATACACCCCTGCTGCAGCAGAATTTAAATCTAGGTAGTACATTTTTGCATTACAGCACAAAGCACATGTTAAATTGTATTTTACTGTGGTATAACTTGCTCTGTGGGACAGAGAGGGAGGCCCCAATACAGATTTGCCTGCCAGGGATCACTCATGGAGGGCTGGAGAAAGTGGGTGAGTGAGAAAGGGGGTGGAGGCTATAGTCTTAGTTCTAAACAGGAAGTTGCACAACATCTGTTCCTTGGCATTCAGAGAGGGAGTGAATGGCCAGCTGTGTGTTTCAGAGTGTGTCTTCATGCAAAAAAAGTCCCGCATCCAAGCAGACGATGTGACATTCCTCTTGGTTTCCCAATTCTTTGAAATCTGAAAGCAACTGTCTTGCATTACTCAAACTTTCCATTTCCTTTTAATAGAGTTTAGGAGAAGAAACTAATGTGGGCTTAATCACTGCCAGAGGTTAAGCATGAGAGCAACATTTCAAAATGACTGCAAAGTATTTAGAAAGTAGTTCTTTCAAAAAACTCAGCAAACTGAAGTGTCTTTAGCAAACTCGACAGGCAGAAAACATAATTTGTGAACATAAGCAATTATTTCTCAGAAGCAGATGCCAAGAAACACGTCTTTGTAAACATATGTGACAGATACTGCCTGTAGGCGAGTAAATTGTATCTGACAGTGTCGGCATTTAGCATTTCCCTCAGATCAAAGGCTAATCTTTATTTGTGTATTCCTTAAAGAGAAAGAGATACAAAGTAAGCCAGAACAATGTCAGAAACAAGAATGGCAACAACATAAGATGTGTGAAATTCAAATTCACAGTTAAATGCAAACTACAAAAGGAGACTTAAAGAGGTCAAATGCAATTTTCATCCTATACTGTTTCTATTCATCGTTGTGCGTCTCTGCATTATTCATGTCATTATTATCTTAGGATATCTCATAAGAACATTGTGTTCACCTCTCCCAAAAAGCCTATCAGCCAAGCAGTAGCAGGAAGGGAACTCATTTTGGCAAGATCGTTCTCATTCATCAAATCATTCTCTTACAACTGAGAAACTGAGAAATGTGGAAAAGAACATTTAAACTAGATGGAAAACTAGTTTTTCTTGATAGTGATCAATAAGTGTAATGATGACAAAGTGGACCTTTGATTAGTATTAAATGTATGGTAAAGGGCTAAATAATCTTTTTATAATTTTATCAGCCAAGAAGTGAAAAAATGAGCAAGAACCATGTGTCTATCCTGGTATGAAACACACAGGCATCGTAGCTTCTGCAGCTGGAGGTAGCTTGTAGAGAGCATGACATCATTTACATGATTTTTGGGTGTGTAGTCTTCTGTTTACTTATTTTTACAGTCTTATAAATTGCACATTTAAATTGACAAATGTAATATGTGTATTCAAACAGGTTCAAGAACTTGTTTGTCACTTGCTGTTGGTGACTGTATATATTTTTCCAAAATAAAACATTTGTTCCATACCCCATGGGTCACCATAAGGGACACCTACATTGAAAAGATGAGTTCTGCTACAGTAATTTAAGTATTTCAAATACACAAATACAAACCTTTAAAGTATTTAAATCTTTTTTTCTTTCAGAATGCCCAAAAGTAATTAAATGCATTTAATTGAAATTCTGCTCATCTCTGATCATGGCAGTCCTCATGAAGTTCTTTTCTTCCTTCCTAAATCCAGCAGTCTTTAGATTTTTAGAGCAATAGAAACAGAGAATTCATGCTGCAGTTTAACTCATGTGAGGTGAAATGATCCGAGCAGCTCAGGACCCGGACTCAGAAGATGCTCAGTAAAATCTTCTCCATCAGCTTTTCAAATTCAGTGGCTCATTAGTGAGACAAAACAGGCTCACTTCTCTCAGGGCCGTGAGTTGCAACAGTGAATCTTTGCTAATATAAAATGTATTTCAGGGGGACTATTACTACTACTATTGCATTATTTATTATGCATAAAATCCCCCAACAAATTGAATTGTCATACTAATCATCTTTTAAAAAGTATATTTTTAATGCTAATCAGGATGATAGATTCATGGTTTCTTCAAAGGAAACGGACTCGTGATTCCTGTAATGTAACCTACAGCAACAAAACAAACTGCCCCCTGAAAACAGTCATCTCTGGGCACCCCGTTGAGCTCTGAGGTTGAAAAAGAAGAAGAAAAAAAAATCTTTGCATCTTTTAAGAAACCAAAACACAGGTGCTGTTTATTACATGCGCATAATGCTACCGCCCACCTTTGCACACACACACACAAAAATGTGACATTTAACTAAGAACAGTGGCATCAGGCCCAGTATCACACTGCGTATGTGTGTGTGGTGCGTGTGTGTGTATGTGTGTGTAAAGGTGGGGGGATGGTGCACTGACACACAAGCAGAAGCTTTTGAATTTTCTGGGCGTTCAGATTACTCCAAATGTTTATGTGTGTATGGTGGCATGTCACTCTTCATCAGTAACATTTTGCTCAAAAAACACATTTTTATTCATTTCTTTGAGTCATCGACAGTCGCCCAGAGAGATGCTCCTGCTTAGTGCATCTCAATGTATGACAACAAGCCGTGACAGCTTGCGGCATTTACGTATTCACTATGTGCAAAGTACATGTTGATCTTTACGTGTACATACTGAATGTGTATGTCGGTATTTGTACATTGCGTTGGTGATGAATGAATGTCCACAGCTATACAGGCACATGCATGAAATTACACACCACGCCCTGTTACACAGATGACTGACAGCTTTTCTAAGTAGGTCATCTATGTAAATGTCAGCCTGTCAGTTTATATCAGTGGATGCAAAGCAAAGTCAGCACCCTGTGACCAAAGTCAGGTAGGTTTCATTCTGTGGAGCCATATTTACACAACACTGACTGCATAAAGGCACATTGCACTGTTAGTCTCATATTCTCTGTTTTGTTTAATCCACTCATATTGTACACTTGTAGTCAGATGGTTTCTGCTATTATTTATTATCAGCTGCTGGTCCACTCTTATCAACGTGTGATTATGAAGTGTATTTATTCTTGTGGAATCTTATATTTACAGTGGATTCATTTAAATTAAACTATGTATAATGTCGTAGTTGCCCCTTGTACTGACAAACCCACAGAAATTAGCACTCAGCTCTGCAGCCACTGAGTGTTATAGTGTCTGTCAGCTCAATATATGGATACATATCGATATTGTGATATGAAACTAGCTATTGTCTTAGATTTTGGATATTGTTATATCATTATATGACGTGTTGTCTTCTTCTGGTTTTAAAGGCTGCATTACAGTAAAGTGATGTTATTTTCTGAACTTATCAGACTGTTCTAGCTGTTCTTTTATTTTCCTTACCCACATTTTGTCCATACCTCCCAGCCCTACCTGCTCGATTTTCATTCATCACTGCTCTTGTCAGTGTTGTTTCCAGCCAAAGCATGCTAATGTTAAGCTAAGAAGCTCTGATAAATAAACTTGCCTTTCCTTGATAAACACACTGCACCTACATGCTCTGCACCAAACAGCAAATGGATGATGATAATGACTAGCTGATGTAGATAACAAAGCAATTAATAACTGAAAAGACAAATATTTTTCCCTGGAGTTGGTGGAGACAAAAACAGAGTTAAACCGAGAGAGAATATTTGACACACATACATCAGCTTACGTGAAACACGATTCCAAATGAGTGTTGAATTTTTACATTACCATTGGATATATAAATAATGTGCTAACTTGTTGCTCATAGTAACTTTATAAGGTGATACTATTTCAATCAGGAGAGACTCAAGAGTAAAATGAAATTAGTTAAAAGTCTTTGGCGGTTAGACCCCATTGTGGTGAACAGAATATGCACATACTGTATATCCATAGGGGGCGATTAAACTGTAGTGAAGAGGAAACCCCCCGGGGTCTAGACACTGGTGGTGGTAAAGAGATGACAATGCAGATCTGGTGAGGTGAGTGGCTCCGACTCCTGCGGCCTGGACCTGATGAGTGGAGGAGAGAGGCGTGGTGGAAGGTCAAGGTTACCGTCACTGGCTTGCCTGGTCTGGAGACTGGAGGAGAGAGGGGTGGAGGAGGGTTGCCCAATTGTCTGTATGCAACGGATGGAGCAAAGGCAGAGGCGATTTAAAGTTTGGCGGCAGCAAATTGACTGGCTACGAGACCGTGGCAAAACGTGATTGGATAGTAAAGAGGAAGTGAATGCCCACAATCAGCTGATTAGAGGGAGTACTGTAGGAGGAGTGGGGGAGAGTAAAGGAGAATTGTGAATCAATGCAGCGAAGGAGGTCTTCCTGATTGAACTTGCGCTGAGCTTCATATCTGGCTCCCAAGTGCCCAAAAACTCATTATTGCAGATTTATTTTTCATTCATTTTTAAAGGTTTTTTTGTTTTGTTGTTATTTTGGGTTATATGTCTATTTTTCTGACCACCCCATATGTGCATAGATGTGGTTGGACAAAATATTAGACACACCTCTACATACACACACACAGTCCACTGGATACCGGATACTGTGTGGAGAAAAAAATGCGGATCACGCCCATGTTTTCTGGGAATGTACAAAAATGAGAAAACACTGGGACAAGATATGTGCAGAGTTGGACTAATTCTATTATGTTGAGCTACGAACTCTGAGATACTGGCTGGGCATCTTTTTTAGGAGATACTCGATACAGAAAGATGCACACCTGTACTGAGAATGCAACAATCATAATTTACTGAGAAATGGGACAAAGTGACTGCTTGTAAGACCCGTCACAGAGACACCACTCGAGTCTCTGAATAAGGGCAGTGACATCTAGAGTTGAATTGATATGTTATGTACCGCACTGCCTTCATTTATGTTTGTGATGTGGGTACTGAATAAAAAACAATAAAACTTGAGTTAAACAAAAAATAAAGAAAGAAAGAAATAAAAAGAAAGAAAGAAAGAAAAAATGCCCATCATAATTTCTTAAAGCCCATATGACATATCCAGACTGCCTGTTTTGTCTGACCAACACTCAAAAGATAATTAAATATAATGGAAGACTAAGAAATGTTAGAATCTGGGGGCTGGTTCCTGTGATTTTGTGGCATTTTTTCTTAGAAAATCAAATAAATAATTATTTGATTATCACTGAAGTCCCCTGTTAATTCTCTGTCATCAAACTAATTGATTAATTAACTAATTCTGTTAAAGAAACAGCTCATTTTAGAGATGAAAGACTTTCTCTGAACATTGGAGATGCATGTCTAGTCACAAAATCACAACCTAAAATTACCTCTCTGATATAGACTTTGTTCAGACTGTGGGTAAATCAGATTTGTTTCTCAATTCAGATCTTAAAGACCGACAGACTGTTTGCACTGTTATATGCATCAGATAGGATTTGTGTGTCAAGACATAACCAACCTTTCTGCATGGGTTTCTGTAACGATGTAGGCGCCAGTAACTACATATGCCGGTGATGCAGCTTTCCAACGCATAAAAATGAGAAATGGAGACCCATCACATCAGCCTCCAAATAATCATGCTGCCAAGTTGTGATGCAGAACTCCTCCGTCACTTGTGTTGTCCTCCATACCACTCTCTGATGCACTGGATTATACCTCGTCCTTTTGTGTTGTATTGCGAATGACGCAAAAGATTTGATTTGAGTGGCCATAGTGCCCACACTGAGACATATCTGTAGAAGTCTGATTGGAATCACATTTTTTTTTGTCTTTTTTGTTGTGCGTGCTTTCTAAAATCAAGCTGGATACAATCTGGATTTGGGCTGGCAGTCTTAACGAGGCAATAGTGTCAACAAATCCTAAAAACTAAGTTTAAGCTTAAGTGTGTCTCCTCAATCTTTTTAACACATCCTTCTCTCTTCCAGACTCTACAGGGCCAATGAGCACGGCCCACAGTCACCCCCCTCACATGGGTGGTATGGTGGGCCACCCGTCAGTCATCAGCACGTCCAGGCCCTTACCGTCCCCGATGTCTGCCTTGGGCTCGCCGATGAACGGCCTGGCCTCGCCCTACCCTGTCATTACATCTTCTCTGGGTTCGCCCTCTGTATCGCTGCCGTCCACACCCAACATGAACTTTGGACCACTCAGCAGTCCACAGGTGAGAAAACGTGTGGGTGTTTTGATGGTCAGAGACTTTTCACTTGAAGAAAATATACCTTTGTACATAAGACAGTATAAGGTTTATGTCCTATTTGTGATGTTTGGTGTATTCAGTTGTAATCAAATGTCGTAGTTCATCCACTTTCTTTTACAGTGCCTTTCCAAAGCTACCTCCTTAGTTAGTGAAAATTTTTAATTTCTAAAAAGAACATTTGGAAACACCAGACAAGGTGGTTTAAAGAGTTTGTGTATTTAAATTACAGATAAATCCTCAACATTAAACCTTCTATTCATTGCTGCACTCTCCTAAGCTCCAAACTTCATCCACAGAGGTTCATATTCTTTCAAACAACTACTTTTGGCAAGGTCCATCTGTGTTAAAACTATCATGTTCTTGGATCGGTCATGTGCCTCTCGTTCTTGGAATCTCCGACAGCAGACGGGAGGTTGAAGGTTAGCCATATCCAATGTGTTTGGCTGGCATACTTTGCCTGTCCTCTCTCTCCTCTACCCTTCTACTGACCTTTAAACTTCTCGCCCTAAAGGTCATCCTTGAGTTCTATGTTGCTGCTGTCATGCGAGGGGACTTAAGACGCAGTCCAACTATTAGCCCTTTAATGGATTAGAGAGAAAGGAGAAGGAGAGAAAGAGCAGCCCCCATTTTCTCTGGATTTCTGCATTCGTCTTGACATTTCTCCTCATTTTCTAACCCCACTTTCTCTTTTCCTGTCGCTTTTCTCTGCCAACTTCAGTCTCCTTTTCTCTTCATCTAGGTTAGTTGTTAATGATCCTAACGAAGTTACTTTTGCTGTGTGATCACATCCTTTAGATTGAGTAAATAATACACGGAAACACTCATAAGACTGCCCTTGGCACAAATGACCACAATAGCGAGGGCTAATGGAGCGGCGTTCTTTAAGTGACCTCTTAAATGAACTACAAACCCCACAAGGCTCAGTACTTTGATGATCAGCCACACACACACACACACACACACACACACACACACACACAGTGCTTCAGTGGCTGGATCGAGGCCAGTGCTGCAGGGCACAAGAGACAATGATATACATACATTGGTTCAATCATAGTATGGATCTGTGCCTTCAGGGACTGTCAGGGTTGATACGATTGTGTGGTGTAGCCATGTTTTCACTGCTCGCCAGCAGCCGTGGACCAAGCCACCATCAGGTTATTGTGTCATGCAACATCTCATACTATTTTCATAGTATGTGCAGTGCTGGGCTGACAGAAGCATAAGCAAATTCACCATTACAGTTGTACGTACATTCAGGAAACATTTAA
>JAJHUR010084734.1:6137-27289 GCA_027495735.1 Lutjanus campechanus
TCTCCTCATATACGGCCAATCTAGCAGCCTTCCTCACCATCACACGCATAGAGAACTCCATCCAGTAAGTATGCAGCTGATTCTGTCCTCTGGTGTCACAGGCAGTCATGCTGGCTTCAAAATATGATTCTATGGTTTTAATTTCTCAGAAATTCAGTTCTTTTGTCATTGGTCATTGGTTACAAGAACAGACATTCCTTAATTCAGGGATGGACAATGATTTTTCATGGGGGACCACATAACAAATTGATCAGGCTGCTGTGGGCCACACAAATGACACAAATGTGATAGGAGGTCCTAATAATGGCTGTATCACAAATAATGGAATAATGACCAGCACATTGATGTCTATGAGCTAATGGCTGGCTAGTAACTTTGATAGAAAAGATAAAAGATATAGATCATTGTCATTACCAATGAACTGAGCACTGACCCCTTTCAGAGTAAATATTTCTATATTTATTATATTTAGTTATAAAGGTTATAAAGCTGCACATCAAATCTACACAGATATAAAAGCACCGTAATGCAAAGAAATGTCACTCCACACACACACAGTGCAGTTGTGCATACATGACAAATAGTTTCTAACACACGGGGACACACTGCAGTGTTCCACAGTGCGGAAATCCATTCTACAAGGCAGCTGTAATGCACGAGTGGCAACACAGACACGCACGTTCACTATCCTTTCCTTACCCTTTTTCTGTCGTTTCTGTCCTCCTCCTTCTTCACCACATCATAGGATAGTAATTTCCTGTATGCCTCAAGTTTGGATCTATCATGGTGTGCGTGTGTTTCCTGTGAGCGTGTGTGTTTCCAGTGATGAAGATAGGAAAGATAAGGAGAAACAGCATTATGGAAGAAAGTGAGAAGAGTGTTTTTACATGTTCCTCTCAGGTTGGGGGCAGAGAATGTATCAAGGCAAAGCCGTCGACTCTCATTTTGTTTTCCCATACACACACACAAACAGACACACTCTCTCTCTCTCTCTCTCTCTCTCTCTCTCTCTCTCTCTCTCTCACTCTAACATACGCATTATTTCCCTAAGCTCTGTGCCCTCTGTTTATCTATCCTTGTGATAATATGTTTGCCTGCTTCTCTCCTGGTGGCACTAGGAAACGCTCATCTCTCATTGGACTAATCAGCATGCCGAAGCATCCGCTATGCCCGGCAGTGCCACAGTTAATTGTGCTTGGCTTTGGAATAAACAACATTTATTTCTCTAAATCTCATCACTATCTGTCTCTTAATTTGTTTCTGTCAGTTTGCCTCTCCTTCATTCTCTTTACCCCTCTCTTTTTATGTGTCTGGCAGACCTCCTCCTATTCCCTGCACTGTGGTCTGCAGTTTTTCCTTTACTCCAAGTCCTTCTGTCTTGTCCCATGGAAGATGTTTAGAAAGAAACACTTTTCTTACTTTCTTTTGTCTATCCTTTCCTTCGCTTAAATTTGCTGTCATTAATGAGTGCCTCTGAGTTTACCGCCTCATTCAGCATCCATTGAGCTAATTAAGGATTTCCATAAATTTTAATGCATTATCTTTCATGTGTTGACTCTTCTGGGGTCATTAGTGGCATAATTACCCCCTAAACAGCAGCACCCACATGGCCTTGGGCCTCCAAAGATGGGTGCTGGGATGAGTGGTGAGAGAGAACACACCCAAAATAAACAGAGAGTAATCGTAAAACATAATAACACCTTAATGGAGAGATGAAGAGAGTAGCCGAGCAGAAACAAAGATACTGGGATGTTGAGATTAGCGTCCACTTTTATCTGATAAATATTTAACATGGAACAAGAGTGAGTGGGTTTATGAGTGACTGATTGAGAGAATTAGTTAAGTATGAAAAAAAAGTGAAGCAAGCGAATGCATGGACAGGAAAGGAAGAGAGAGCCGGGGAAGGATGGAGGCATCGCTGTCTCAGTGAGCCGTCAGGACAGACAGGGTTTTTAAGTATTAATGCCCTTGTTTCATCCTGGAAATGAAATAACAAGTGAGCGTTCAGAACCCTCTCTGGACTATTTCACGCTTGGATGTTTTCCCTCAATTTCAGTGTGAATCCTTTAGGAAAACAGTGAGGGATGGCAGCGGAGAGTGGCGAAGAGAGGGAATGAGAGAGCGAGATACAAAGAGAGAGACAAAATGGTATAAACATTATAAAGTGGAAATGAAGAGAGAGGAAATACGCGGAGGAAAAGATGAAACGGATTAAAAGGAAAGGGGAGGAGGTGAGACGGGAGGTAAGAGGTAGTGGTTATGGAAAGAAAAGGGTAGAAAAAGAGTGGGAAGAAGCAAGGGTTTGGGTAGTGGCGAAGAGTCAAAATGAGAAATTGGAGTGGTAAAAAAGTGAGAAAAGAAGTGGCACCTGTTGAGAGAAGAAATAGATGAAGTGGAAGAACTGTCAGGAATTGAAGATTGAAAGATAAATGGAAATGGAGTGTTTGAGGATACAGTTTTTTTCCTTTTCTGGCCCAATGTCACACAGAAAGTGTCATATTTTATGGTTGCTAAAGATTGCCAATAAATTCAAAATCTATGTGTTCTTGTATGTGTGTTTCAGAGCATCATGGTGTCTGGTGACTATTCTGTATGTGTGCACACATGTCTGTTGCATCCCAGTGGTCAGCCAAGACAACAGTGCGGTCCCACTGGACAAACCAGCAGCAGCTCATTTGGTTACTTAAAGTCACACAAGTCTTTTTAAAGGGCCAGTCAAGATAGATTTACTGTCACCCTGTCACTTTTTCACCCTCTGTTGGTAAAAAGTGACTGTAACAGCACTTGCCCTTTGGCAGTTTACAAAACAATGACAAACTTTTACAGTAGCGATACATAAGCAAGCACAGAATAAACATTTATCTACTGGAAAACTGTAACACAACAACTCATAGATTGAAGCAGAGAGGAGCACCAGCATGGAAGCTAACAATAAACTGCTGTGGACGTGGTCAGCAACAAAAAGTATTTTAGCCTCTTAAGAAAAGGTCTACCTAAAAAAAAAAATGTCACTGTGAGTGTATGCTATATTTAGAATATTTTCATCACTTTACTTTGCCTTCGGACAGCTTTTTCCAAAGGGAAATGGCTGTTACAGTATATATTCTTATATTTGATAAACCAAAGTTTTCTCTCTTCTAGAAACTAAACTCTACAGGTGAAATCTGCAGTTTTGCAGTTGCTAGTCTGCTGCTGCCTTCATCTGTTCATTTGTTTGTGTTCTTGGGTTGATTCAGTGAATCCAAAGTAACCTTTTAAAACGCAGAAGTCACACAAGAACACAAACACACTAACAGATCAAGGCAGTGTAAGAAACTCCTGTGTTCTGCATGGAAACGCCTCTGGAGTTTCGTTGGTTTGGAGAGAGCAATATTTACAGTAGCATATGTAACAGTGGTTTCCTGTCAGAAAAGGCTGAGGGCGAAGTAAAGTGGTGAAATATTTAGAAATATTCTACATATAGAGTACACTGAAAAAATCTTCCTAGAAATAAATCAATATCATTTTAAGTGAAACAAAATGCTTTTTGCTGCTGACCCTGACAGAAATTCATTCCCTAGCTTCCATGCTGGTTCTCCCCTCTGTTTATCTAAACTGGGGGAATACCAGCCGGCATCTGCTGTAACTATTACACTGTCTATCGAACCTCCTACAACCCCACATCAAATAATCCAAACTATCCCTTTAATTCTATGATACAAGCAAAGAAAACAGGCCTTTATATGACTAAAACTTTGGCAGCTTTGGAATTTGGCTTGCCCACTCGGATGTCCATGTGTAGGTGTTGTAATTGTTTCAGGACAAAAAAGAAAAACTCTTTGAGTTTTGGCTTCAGTCCACACAGATTGCTTGTTGTTCAAGGTTGCACAGCTGTCTGTAGTGCTTCAAAAGCCATTTGTTAAAAAGTTAATGAACTGATCAAGGCTCTACTGTCTTTACCCAAATTAATTTCCCTACAGAATCACAGAGCCATGATCATCTTTGTCCTTTCACTTCTGAAAAAACAAAAGCCCATCCTTTGACTCTCCTAAATACTAATAATTTGTCTGTTAATCTATTTTTAACACCCGAGGTGGCATAACGACACAAGATACTCCAGCAAAAGAAAAAGAAAAGAAGAAGAGCTAGAAATGACCACCAAGTTGTAAACGAAGATGACCGACTACATGTGCAGAAATAAAGATACGCAGATTATAAAAGACGCATACTGTGCACACTAGTTAGTATGCAAGTCTCTCTCTCTCTCTCTCTCTCTCTCTCTCTCTCTCTCTCTCTCTCTCTCTCTCTCACACACACACACACATACATACACACACTATTTGTCACAGGATACATTCAGCTGCTGTTCACCCCATTTACTTGCTCATTGAGCTGTTTAGGGGGAATATAATTGGTTGCAAAATGAGCTAGCACACACACAGGACAGAAAGACTACAGTGTGTGCACGCATACGCACACTAGATTAATGCAAAGCATCAAAAAAACACAATTAAGCACATGATTCATACATGCATTTTTCCATAAGACAACACACAGAGTAATACATCTGGAGACCACCAATATCATTAGGTTTTTTAAAATTAAAATCCAGACATTTAATATTGTTTGATTAAAATGGATAATTGTAAAACCTTTTAAACTGGTTTCTTTGCCCGCTTCCTCTCAAGATGTTCCTCCATGTTTCCATCATATGAAGTCAATATCATAGTAGTACTTTCAGCCACAGCAGGGGCTGTTCCTTATAACAATCTTCAAGTCAACAGAATTATAGGTCTAACTCTTTTACAGGATGTTCTGTATCTTACGCACATCAAAGGATGAACATTTGGTACTGTTTTTTTCTTTTGGTTTTCTGGTTTGAGACCTGCAGAGCATAATTTGTAGAACTTCCAGCTGTCTCCTGAAGCAGCCCTGTCCTGCTGACGTTCATATTCAACTAATTTGCAACAGCAAATATGTTTTGAGAGAAAACTAATGCCAACTTGCCAACTTAATGGGGAAATGTTGTTAATTAACATACCTGGCATGTTGTAAAAATACTGACACTGAAGTTTTTAAACATTAACTTTATTTCATGTCAAAATAGGCAATTGTGCAGTATACTATCCAGCCGTAGGGACTACAGCATTGTTCAAAAGTCATCAGTAACTTGAAACATGACATGTATTTATTAATAGTTAATCAAACTGACAATCTTTTCTTTTAGTAGTGTTGTCACATCAGTTGTCATTTGCACCCACCCAATCCTCCTCCTCAGTTCTTTCCCTTTTCTTGGCATTTTTCAAATTTATGTCTTGGGTGGCTCAGACCTGGGGTTGAAGTTGCACTTTCACCAAAGTGCTTTAAACCTGCCCAGAATCACAGCCTTTCCCTAAGTCCTAACCACAGTTTATTGGTTAAACCATGTTAAACTACATTAAATCGCGTTATTTCCTTCCTTTCAGAGTGATTTTGTTGCAGGTGTCTGGATATGAACCAAATCCTGCAATTTGTACGCCCACAACAACTCCAAATACGCCCTTGCGACAACATAACATAATTAAGAAAACAATTAATATATGTAACTTAGTGTTTAGGGATAGGCAGACAGGGCTGCCTGAAGCAGAGGTGAATTCAAGCAATGCTGTATCTTATTTTGACTGGTAAGTTGCAGTACAGTTTAAATCATTGTGGATGCACTGAATATTTGGCTCCATACTGCATGCTAACTCTTTATATGTTAGTTTTCAGGTATCCCCTTGTCTTGTTTCATCATGAACAAAATTCTTTTCACATTGGCATGTTCAAAGAATATAAACCCAGTTTTAATCAGGATTTTTTCTTGTCCCAGTAAAATCTAAACTCATCTTTAAGACATGACATGTTCCTCCAGCTCTCTGTCTCCTACACATGCACACACCATTAAATAACAAGCTCAGAGTTACTACCCTGTGAAACCAATTCACAAAGGGGGAATCCTGGTCAAAGAGTGTGCTGACAGGCGAACATATTCACAGGGGAGTGGTGGGGAGGGGAGATTATTAAGGCCAAAGATTAATTGACGCCAATAAAAGATTCATGTTCACAGCAAAGTTCATTAAAATCTTCAAAGCCGCTTTTTTCAGAGCGGGTCAGAGAGATAGTCGAGGAGGGCACGAGAGAGAGAGAGCGGAACCGCAACCTTCCATAAAAAGTCTGAATGTGTAATTTTGTGTGTGTGTGTTTCTGTCGAAGCGAGCAGCCCTGTAATAATGCAAACAGTACCTACTTATATTTGTGCCCTTTGTTAAATCTGCTTTGTGGTTGTATTACAGCTGAATTAATGAAGTAAGATATTGTACAGTACACTTGTTGTTCTTCATTAAGCAGGACATGTTGAGTGTTTTTTGTGTGCACGTTTTGTTTCACAAATGTGTGTCTCTCAAATCCATGGGTGGTATGTAGCAGCCATTTAACAAACAAACAGTAATTAGTTCCTGTAATGGTTCTCCATTACATTTCTCAGCGGCCAAACTCTTTGAGAGGCAACCCAAGCCCTGTTGCGTTATAATTAACAATAGCTGGTGTATTCCCCCAGAGGTGGCAATTTATGGGTGAGGGGTAGAGAGAAAGGAGGGTAGGGAGAAGTAAGGAAAAAATACAAGACAGACTGACTTGTCCTATTTTTTATTTCTACTTCTTTGTTAGTGACTGTCATTTTCTTGCTATAATTGCAGATATCAGCTGTGTACAGTTAGCCAAGCCATCTTGTTCAGCACTGTGAACTGAGTGAGAGCTGTTGTCTAAACTGCTTTCCACCCCCATTTTTCTCACATTTGTCGGTCATGGCCAATCCCCATTTTTCTATTTTTATTCCATGTCAGTTGCATGTTGCTGCCAACTCCTACTGCTGGCCCATGGAGAGTTTAGATCCAAATCATTCATTTATGGGGATAAGAGATGGTGTGAAGCAGCCTACAGCTGGCCACTTCATGAATACTTCATGTGTACTGTCCAGTGCCCTTCTCTCCAGACCCATGTCAGCCATCACCGGGGGTTACCGAGACTGTAACAAAGGCTTGATCATTCATGTCCCCTCCTGCAAACATGAGAGTGCCAAGCCAGAAGCACCACAGTTGGGGATTTAATCCAGGTCAATGGATGGGCAAAAGCTTTTCCCCTCTCACCCATGTGTCAAACTGTTTTGTTGTTTGTTAGTTTGTTTGTGCTATTCTCATTGTATCCTAAATGTACACTTAAAAATGATGTTTTCTTCCTAACATACAGGCTGAGGTAATCTGTAACCCCTGTGTAATGTCCTTAAAGGGACAGAACACCCCAAAATCAAAATTAAATATGAAATTAAATATATTAAAAATATTTTTCTACAAGTAGTGCTATTTATCTATTTAAATTGTTTTGGTGTTAGCTGCTATAATTTGTAGGAATTAGCCATAGAGATGTCTGCCTTCGCTTGACTGTAAAGAAACTAGATAACACTGAGGTTATGGTGCTCAAAGCGCCAAAAAATACTCAAACGCAATGTCTCTTTCCAAAAGATAATCCACAGACGTTGTTGTGACACCCTTAAGTTGAAAGAGACACTTTTGTATGAACGTATTTCTTTGGTGCTTTAAGAACCACAAGCTGAGTGCCATCCAGTTCCATTATATTCAAGAGAAAGCAGACATGGGTATGGCCGATATCTCCAAAACTCTGCAACTCACACTAAAATGATCTAGATAGGTAAATAGCACTACAGGTGAGAGGAAAAATATGCAGAATTTTAATTTGGGGGTGAACTGCCCCTTTCAGTAACGTACAGCTTCATGGGTTGCTGTTTTATTAAGCACTCACAAGCATGTCACACTATTACCCCAACAATGCCACAGTCTACATTATAGTAGTGTTTTTTTCTGTTGGCATTTCCATATTACATTACATATTTACAATACATATTCCATATTCCATATTATATTTCCACATTTGAACTGCCAAGTTGTCAACCAGCTAACTTTAGCCACTAGTTGCCATGCAACCAGTAGCTTTCTACAAGTTGTTGTTCCTAACCTAACATATGGTAGTTAGGGGTGTCACAGTTTGGTACAGATACCGTGTATTAGGAGACTTTTGAAAGGGAACATATGTGGACTGCAGATGATTTAGTATAATGCATGCATTTCTTGTTTCTTCGGGGGCTGCATAAAATATTTTGAAAGGCTGCCTTTGGCCCGTGGGCCGCACTTTGAGGGCCCATGCTCTTGCATCTATGTGAACACTGTAAAACAGGGCATTTCTACATCAACCACTGCTACAACTACAACAGCCACCAAAAACAGCTGACAGGGGACTGCAGTGAAACCACAACAGTAATACCCACGGGACGAACTGTGAAGCTGACCATTCAGGCAGAGTCTGCATGGTGCTTACGGTGAATGGATGGCTGAAAACAAGGGGAATACTAACTGTTGTCACCACTTGTCTCTGTCCAGGTCTCTCCAGGACTTATCCAAGCAGACAGAGTTACCTTACGGTACAGTGTTGGACTCTGCAGTATATGATCAGGTGCGATCCAAGGCCATGAACCCCTTTGAGAGAGATCCCATGTACTCCCAGATGTGGCGCATGATTAACCGCACCGGAGGAGGAGATAATAACGTTGAGGAGTCAAAAGAAGGCATTCGCAAGGTAAGTATTTACTTTTTTAATTAGTTGTCAGTACCAAACTAAAGACTGTTGACATGTGTAAAACCACTGTGGTTAGTAAAGCAAACAAAGGAGTCAAATGATTCCAGTGATGGGTTTTGAATACAGGGGACCAGGTGCAGAGCGGCTGCAACATCAAAAGCAAACATTCAGCACACGGTACAAAAGCCATAATTTCCAAAATTTTACCTTGTATTTTTTGGGAACACAATTAATTGAGTTTATTGTTACATCAACCTGAAGGACAAAATTACATCCAGCTCTGAGGTTGTCACCTGCATAACTTATGATTTCAGTCCCCGCAGTTTTTACAATTTTGTTTGTATTGAGTCTTTTTAACACAGGTGAGACTCAGACAAAGGTTGGAAAACAGAAAACACAGAGACTCAACAACTGAGCAAACATAGCCAAATATTGTAGTCTGATTCATAATTAACAGTCACCTTGTTAAAAGTGATGGATGGATTCAAAGGTCTTAATTCGGGCAGCTAATATTGGTGTTTGACATAATTTCAGACTACACCAAATATATTAAAAAGATCTGTCCAAAGGCATTTTTATAGTTTCTTGCTCAGGAAAAAATATTTTGTCTCTGAACTGTCTCTTTATTTAACCAAATCACACACATTTAGGCTTTTTATGTGATGTCCTTTTGATGACTAATGTAATAACAATGTAATAAGTCTTCTCTTGCGTTCACTCAGACTCTAATGAATCTGTGTGGAGCCCCTCCAGGGAGGCCCACCTTCCCCAACCTTTTGTTTTAACATATCTACACTATTACACGTCTGTCAGATAGTGCTGTAATTCATGTTACAGTTAATCATATTACATCTCTTTTCTGCAATGGAGAGAGCAGAGGTTATGTGATCAAATTAGAATTTTAACAACATTTACTTGACATTAACACATGTGATAGTATGGTAACATTAGGCAAACCAGGTGGGTCCTGTGGTTTGATGACGTTGCAAGATTCATCCGGCATCCTTGTTCTCCCTGAGAGCAATTTCACTTTAGAGCATTGCTGCCCAGCATTATGCTAAATGTCCAAACTAATTGTCAAACAAATCATGTGACAAAGGCCCAGCACACTGTCTGCAAGAGCTGTTGTCACTGAATAACATGGGCAGCTGGTAAATTACATCACACTGCTTTGCACAGAGAGACAATTTAACCATGATATGTGATGTGTAATGATTCCAGTAGGGATGAGGATCAAAATGTCTTCTCCAATAGAAACACCCAGGACGTTTATTAGCTCAGCTCTGAGTGCGTTTCTTCCCTTAAATTCCAGTGGACCTGATCAATGAAGCAAATGTTTTAATGATTTTTTTTGCTTGCTCAAGTTTCTTCTTTCCTTTCTAGTTTTTTGCACAAATGACAATATATCCACCCACTATTGTGACATTTTTTTCCAGAGGTTCATATTGTAATACAACTAATATTAACAGTTTATGGTGTACATCCATCCATCAATCCATTAACTATACCTGTTTATTCTCGCAGGATATGATATACAGTACATCCTTACACTGCTCACATACAGCTCATGCTACAGGGTCTGTGTTGATAGAGGATAAATCTATCTAAACGATGTTAATGATACACAGATAGTGTGCGCATGGTTAAATACTTAATTCCCTTGGTGATTACCCAGCATCATAAATACCTGACTGCTGCATCTCATTTGCACGCATCCCACTTTCTGTTTGCATCGCCCTTCTCTCTTCCAGTGAGGGTCTCACTTTATCCCTCCTCCCTCCAGAATATATTAGACTTGAACTGTAGCCAGTGTTGGAAGCGTTGGAAGTGTTGGGAGGAGTAATTAAAGTGGCGGGTGGTGTTTTTAAAATGATGAGATAAATGCAACACATAACAGCATATAAGCACACGACTATTAACACTCACTCACACACATTGCTTGTTGGCAGAGGTGTTTATGGAGAACATATAACTAATTAGTAGTGTGACCAGGATCATTCAGTCAGTTTTTTTATTGCTACATGGAGCTAAAAACAAACTATATGTACATATCCTCTTGATTACCAACTTGACACTAGCAGCTTGACAAAACTCCAGAACTCCAAAACTGTCCAGGACAAAAATGTCCATATCTTCAATGCAGGGCACACCAAAGTCTTATAACTTTTGAATTTAAGTAAATCTTACATTTAAGAGTATCGCCATGTGTCCAACACAGAGATTTCAAAATTCTGACCACATACTATTGATAAAACTATTCAGAAGTTTTAAATACTGGCCATTTTTCAATATATTCAAACTATCAAACAAATATGTATGTAATTTATGCTGCTCTCACATGAAAACAATGATAAAAGACAATGGCAAAAAGTAATTTGCCATTGTGAAGTAGTGTGGGATCATGGGAGTTGTTTTCATTGTTAAACAACCACCATTTCTGATGAAAATCTATCTGTTGTGACTCATGCAGAAAACATATTCATGGACGACATAATGTATTAAAGATTTATTCATGTTATGTTTAGTCTTGTTCCCTAACTTCTTTCCTCACTCTCTGATGTATCTCTCAGTTTCCCAGTTGCAGTTATAGCAAATGAAATACAATGTTAACTTGAATAAAACTGTGGATTTCTCTGGGTTTGAACATGGTTAAAATCATTTGGGAAAAAGCATATAAAAGGTGAAATATAACATAGGTGTAATAGTTTTTAGACATTTTAATGTGGAAATGTTACATATGATATAATTAATTATCTGTAATATAAATCTGAAAAATTGCCACTTTGAGATATAAAGTATACACTTGTTGACACATTGACCTCCTGACATAATATGTTTTAAAATAGTTTTATAAAGTTCTTAAACTTAGACATTTCTGCTGCAGTATTGCAGAGTACAAAAGTGAAGCACTGAGCAGGCCTGGTCATCATCAAAACAATGATGTGTTAGTTGACATTCCTAGATAAGCTGTCCAGTTTAAAACCAAGTTAAAATGCGTCATCATTGCAATATATGAAACAGCAATTTGGTTTGTTATGATATCTACCACTGTGAATACCACATGCCTGTACAACAGGCATTTCTACCAAAGGTTCTTGGCAGGGAATCTTTCTGCTAGAAAGCCTTTTTTAACACATGGTCAGCAGTCTAGTTTACCCAAACCACAGTCTTTGCCTAAAACTTAAAAAGTACTTTTGTTACCTAAACCAAACCAAACTGCAACAGAAAACTCAAAATACTCATTTTAAAAGGGCAGATTATATATCAGCCAAGTCAAGTAAAAATATTGAGTAAACAATAAGTTACACATGGGAGTTAAAGACCAGTATCCAGGTTAGAAATCCTGTGCTTAACTCCATAATCCACCACAACTTGCTACTGATGTGGATTTTCTCTCTGTAATTTCGCTTGTCTGATTTGCTCTCTATAGTATGTCACTTAACCTCT
Source organism: Lutjanus campechanus (assembly GCA_027495735.1). Taxonomy (NCBI): domain Eukaryota; kingdom Metazoa; phylum Chordata; class Actinopteri; order Lutjaniformes; family Lutjanidae; genus Lutjanus; species Lutjanus campechanus. Next base: position 18,231 of record JAJHUR010084734.1, read on the forward strand.
TAAAGCCTTTCTGCCAAAAAAGCTCTTTTCAGTAGTAAGGCCCTCTGAGCTTTCTGGCAGAAAGCCCTTCTCCCATGTGCTTTGCACGTGCACTAGAGTAGTCACTGCAGCTTCAGACCAAATAGAGGATGGCCTGATGACAAATACATTCAAAGAACATTTGAATGCTGAGCAGAGTATTACAGATCGGACCCCCTCATCCACCACTTTAGATGGAGGATCTGGTGCAAATTAATTCACTTGGTTTATCAACCTAGAACACATGAGTAAGCCTGGCACAATGGTATTCCGTAAAGGTGATGAGTATTTGTAATTCATTAATTTTTGAAAACCTTATGTGTCAGCTGGAAGAGCGATGGTGACAGTGATAGTAACAGAGTTGGAGAGAACAATAGTCGTCCCATTGCTACATTACATTAAATCTGCTCAGGCTTATGATAAAAATTTTCAGAAGCAATGCCCAAAGGTAGATGGATCTTAGAGACTGAACGTTCTATGATGAGTGAGTCTGCTTTTCAATAGCAGCAGGGTTTGAAGCAGGCAGGAGTGACAGGAGACAGAACTGGTCATAAACAGGACAGAGAGCGGATCCGGTTTTCATGGATAAATTCTACATGACAGGGGTGACACTTTCAGCGTAGCAGCAAGCACTGCACAGCATTAGTGAGAGAGAAGGTGAGACCTCTTCTGCTTCTCTTCTCTGACTGTGTCTCTCTTGATCTGATGTTTTCTTTTGCTCTTTCCTGCTGTTGCTTTATTTTACACTGCCTTTTTTGTCTTTTTCTTGTTGTTTTTCCCCCTGCATCACTTTTCACTGCATCACTGATTATCACTTATTTGCAAATATCTGTGTGACTGTCTTTCTATGCTCTATGTTCTGCTCTATTTCCCCAACTTTACTGTCCTCTCTATATTTTCCTTTCTTTTTCCACCTCTCTCTATATTTTCCCTATCTGCATCCACCTCTGTCTCTCTGTCAGTCTCTTATTCGTCTTCACTGTGTAAAGGCTACAGGGTGCACTCTAGTGGTACACTAATGCCCATCCTTCTCTCTTAGCTGCATTGACACAAGCTGATGTTTTCTCTCTGCTGCAGCGACACCGTCAGTGACACCACTGCCGTGTTTGATCGCATGTTTAAACCTAAAAGTAAATTTAACTTCAGTTTAGTCAAATACTGCCTGATTATATCCTACTCTACATTTAGTGCTCTGTGCTTAAAATTAATCTTCCTTTCAGAGAAAATTAAAATGTAATTTTACCTCAGAGTTCATCTAATAGAGGTAAAAAAAAAAAAAAGCTCTCTTGTTCTCAGCTGCTGTTCACAAGGTCTGCTAAAAGGAGTTCACTGTGCACCTAATGGCAAGGAAACTGAAACAATCACCTGAGAGATTCCTTCAAAGTGAAGACTTTCAACCTGTTATGATTTCTTCTTGCACTCACAATTATATTTTAGTTCCATTGACCAGTATACCTGGAACAGTGTTTTCAAGCCAGAGGCTATTTGGAAGGCCATGAAGTTATTAACAGAGCCCATGAGTCAGTCAGACTCAGACATCTTTTGTTCTCTGTCTGTGTTTGATTTATTTGGATGAGTTTGTCTTCTTCAATCCAGTCCCTTTGCTATTTTTGATTCCTGCGAGGTTAAGAACTTGATATAGTTTTCCCCTTAGTGTCATGCTCTCTCTCTCTCATTTTCCTGGTGCCACTCTCTCTCTTCCTCTCCTGCTCTTTCTCTCAGGCCTTTCTTTCACAATAAACCTCTTACTCCTCTCTGTCACCGTTGTCTCCTGTGTACTATGGATTTTCTTCCCTTTCAGTTTCGATTCCCTGCAGCAGAATAATATTATGTGTCAGAACGGGTCAGTGTCTGAGCTGCCTCTAGTATCACTCACACACAAACACACATGCATGTACATGTGGAAATTGTCACATGCGCACAAAAACACATATTCTCATGTCCTAAGGCAGTATGCCTCATACTCATACGCTAACACATTCACACCGTGCAAGCATTGATGCGCACCCACAAACACACACTCAACAGGCCAGGAAAAGTGCTGCAGATTGAGGCCTGTCACAGGATAATATACGTGTCTCTCTCATTCCAGTCGATGATCAAGGCGTTCAATAAACTAAGAGGTGTTGCACAGCACACTTGATATCTCATTAACTTGGTGTCACATATATATCAAAGACGAGTGTGATGTATGCCACTGTTTGACGTAACGGCGTCTCTGTTTAACTTTGCTGTCTATTTATTCTTGCACGGTCTCAAGAGAGAAAAGAAAGTATTTTTTTCTCCCAGTCCTCTACGACGTGTGTGTGTGTGTGTGTGATGTTATTAGGCGAGCCTTTCAGCTGAACAGCTCCTGACAACTCAGCGCTTGACTGTTGTGCTGACTTGTAAAAGTAATGGCTAAAATTAAGTATCAATTACGTACCGTATTAATTACTTAGCCTCTGCACCCCACTAGAAATTACTGACACAGACCATAATGAGATGTGCTAACAATATGAGGCATCATATATTTGTCATAAAAAGGGAAAATTATGGTGTCAGTAGAACCTCGCATCTCTCTAAGTAGTGTTGGGCAATATATCAATATTATATAGATACTGTGATATGCAAGCACGCGGATTACAACTTCCTGCGTTACTTTATGCTGTTGACAGGGTTCATTATTAGAAGTTAGGTCGGTTCAATTTCTGTTAAGTCTTGATGTTAAAACGCCCTCTGATCCTACCGGCCTTTCAATTCTAAAACCAGGTGTTTTAATATAGGGCCATATTTTTTTCACAGTAAAAACTTTACACCGTCATTAAGACTCTGATTCGTTTAACTGATTTGTTTTGTTTAACTGATTTGTTTCGATCTACAGGCACAATTGGCACACACATCGTTTACTCAATAACATTATGAAGTAACCTGTGGTAAACTGGCACAGCACTTTTTTCACCCCACTACAAGAAAATAATGTAGGCGTTCCTACCACTGAGCAAGATAGAAAGGGGGGGCATTGAAATTTTTGTTTAAAAAGTGTTGAGTTTATGTGTGAATTATTTAAAAAAAATTGTGTTTTTTGAGTAAGATAAGAGAGTAGATATCGTCTTAGATTTTGGATATCACTGTATCATGACATGGTCTTTTCCTGGTTTTAAAGGCTGTATTACAGTAAAATGATATAATTTCTGAACTCAGCAGTGTTCTATCTGTTCTATTATTTGCCTTTATCCACTTAATCATTGTATCCACGTTACTGATGATTATGTGTTAATATTTTGTGAAAGCACATGTGATTCCCCTACAATATTGTTGCAATATTTGTATCATAATTATACCAAAATCTTCAGAGGAGCTCCCTTTTTTAAGCGGGGTTGGAAGGGCTTGTGCTTACATCATAGAGAGGACTAACTGTAACTCTTGCTGTAAAAAATATTCATAGCTGCAAGCATGCAGGCCTTGCTTTATGTCAGCCCATCTGATATTAGGTGATATTATTACCTATTAGTATTAGGTAATGACCATATCAAACCTCATCAACATCAAAACCATACATTACAGCATGATACAATATGGCCAACTAAAGCAGGGAACAGTATAATCAGCAGGGTGATGTACTTTTTACCACCATTGCCAGTTTCTTCTTTTGGCTTGTTCTACATTGCCACCCCGCGTGTCGGGGAGTTTGTAGTAACAGCAGTCGCAGGTGTAGGATCAGTATCAAATGTCATCAGGCTAACATTTAAGGCAGAGAATATCTCTGGCTCTAATTGCTTTTCAGAGTCAGATGGCTTAGAATTTTTTTGAAAAATAAAAAGTTAAAATAAGCTTCTTTGCTTTCTTTTTGACATGTAGCCTAATGCTGACTACAAAACAGAGAAATGAATAAAGAGGATTTGGGGTGCAGACTGAGTAGGACTAAAAAGGTTTGTTTTTTCTGATCTTTGACTTAAAGTTTGAAAAGTTAATGATATTGCATCATAATACTTCAATGGTGATTGCACGAATAGCACGCACTTTTAGTTCACTTTATTAAAGCGAATTAGTAATGAATCATCCTCATATACGAATCCTACATCAATAATAGCCTAATTTTATGCATGATCCATGATGATGAAGATACATAGAAATCGAAATGCATGGCAAAAATAGCACATTGCCAGTATTTTAGTGGATCTGATGTCTTGTCAAGTGGAGCCAAGCCCCCCTGGCTCCCTTGTAGTTCCTGGATATCATGATATTTGATTTTTTTTCCCACATTGCCCACCCTTATCCCACAGCTAAAAGGGCTGCTATTAAATAAGCAGCCAGCTCTGGAGCATCCAGTACTATGTCATGCTGTTTATTTTTCTTGCGCATTATTCAGTAATGTATATATGCGACAGATTAAATGGACGCACACTGTTTCAGCTGATGCCACAGGAGACTGTAACATATAAAGCAGTGGGAAATGGAAACGTTCTCTGAGTGGCTTTCAAGACACTGCACAGAACACATATGCATATATTTAAGCATGTGTCCATGCATTGACACACTCGAAAAACACAAACCACTAAAACCTTCACATTTGCATACTGACACACACACACGCACAGCGGTGCAGACACACGCACCTGGCTCAATTGATATAAGTGTCCCTGTGTGAATATATGACAGCTACTCTCTGTCAGGCCTCAAGAGTCTCTGATGACTGCTGAGTGATTTTAGAGTTGAGTGGATTGCCAGTTTGAATGATTTTCTGTCTGCATGACTTTCTGCTGTACTGCGGGAAGGTTCCACTTTAGAAAATGCATCTTTTCCCACATGTCCTTGCGCACCATATATTATCATTACCCCCAAGTCTGTTATTGATGGGAGCTCCTTAAAAAGAGAAAAGAAACTGTACTGAAACCTTCACTGCAACATTAACTGAAATCAAGGCTAGAAATAAAGAAAGCATGGTTAAGGTCTTGTTCTTCAACAAAGACATATAACACTTTGATGGCTAAATATGGCAGCCATGAATTCACTACCCCTTCAACCTAACCTTGAACTGCACAGCTTTGAACATGACAATTAAGCCTTTGGCAATATATGGATAATTCAGAATTTCACCCATGCATGCTTGTATCTAACAGCCAATCAAGGCTGAGGAACAGCAGGAGGGAAAAAGAAGGGCAGGCTGGTTTGTTGGAAACAGTGAGTGTGAAGTTAAATGCCTCATACATATGTGCATATTCAGATTATACTGTATGGAGGATGTTAACCTCAGCCAAAGCATTTTTGCATTTCTGCTGTCATTTGTAAAAACTTCCTTTTCTGAGAAAAATACCAATTTCTCAGATCTAAATTTTGAATTTGCTTTGGTATGTTAAATGTATGTGACAAGGCCACATCAATCAACAGAAGAACACATGTCGTATTGCTACTTTATATATTCGTCCTTTATGTTTTTTTTAATCTTATGCCAAATCTATAACATGGAGTCTCTGGTCACTGTTGGTGATGTATTTATACAACTCCTCACCTGGTAGTAGAAGTAGTAGTGGTAGAAGTATTTGCATAAAAAAGACTGGTAAAAGTGATTATTCTTTACTCAAGTAAAAGTGAAACAGTATTGTAACTGAAATGTTCTCAAAGTACGAAACTGAAAGTTGCCCCGTTGTTTCTGTGCAAAGCTCACTAAACCTCACGTTTCCTCTTAGGTCTTGCTTGTCTGTTTCATGTTACTATGACTTTTACATCATTTTCATCTTATGTCTGTCGTATGTTATATGCACATATGGATACACAAAAGAATCATCTTTTTTAGGGGTATTGTCCCATCCATTTAGGCTGGCACACAATGCTGCAAAATAAAGATAATCAGTAATCCCCCTCAAATGCATTAAAACTAAAGTAAGGAGCCTGTTTTGAAAATGTTAGCAGTAGAAAGTACAGATATTTTTGTTAAAATGTAGGGGGTTGTCAAAACTGTTTCCCGACATGAGCTCTGCATGCATCCGCTGCAAATTAACCTCAGCCATTCATGTCCACATGTTCTGGTCATGCAGCAAAATCAAGGAATTGTGGCTTAAAATCTGTTCCCTCATTTCTACCTGCCCTTGTAAATCAATCCGTCCATGCCCCCTGTTGGCCATTTTTGGGGCCTGTTCTCCCACGCTGTCCTTCTCAAAAGCAGAGGCAGATTTTATTGCTTTTGCTACATTTCGTGCCCAACGACTGGTCCTTTTAAAATGGAAAGACACCCAGCTTTACACTATGGGTTCAGAGCTTAATATTCTACATTAAATTAGAGAACATACAATTTTCTCTGAGGGATTACAACAAATAAACTTTACAAACTGGAACCCTTTCCTGGTTCACATTAGTGAGAACACCCAGCTGCCTACTGCTCTTTAAACTGTCTACACTGTTTTTTATACCATTTCACCTCGTGTGAGATGTAAGAATCATCATTAGTTAGACTTTTATGCCCTCGCTATCACAAGTCTTCATTGCCTACAAATTTAATCACCATTTCTTTTGTATTTATTTACAACTGTAATTAGATGTGTGTACACAAAGTTATTTTATTATTATTCAAATCTTTTTATTGATTTTACAACCAGTATTATACACATGTTTCCTGACATGAGCTCTGCATGCATCCACTGCAAATTAACCTCAGCCATTCCTGCTCACATGTCTGGACAGCTTCACAATGAGCTGTCCAGAATCCCGGATACCACAGTGTACTGGTCTCTGATTTCACAGACAAGGCATATTAGTATTAACCAGAATAACTCGATACAAAGTTATTTTATAACCACTCTTATAACCGCTTTATTAACTTTTGGTTTTTTTTCTTTTCTTTTTGTTTCTGTCTTTTTTAAACCAGTCTCAGTGTCATGCCATTACAGTCATTATTCCTCATGTTTTTGTTTTTCAAAAAAAACAATTAAAAAAAAGTCAAGTATAGTTTAGATATCTCAAAACTCTACTTAAGTACAGTAATTATGTATTTGTACTTTTTATTCTTACCACTGCCTGTTTTACATGTTACATACGTAATATCATTGATGATAGCCATTTCTTCACTTGTCTTACATATGCTTATCTCTATTCTGTAACAAGCCCATCACTTTATATCTCCCTATCACCATCTGCCCATTTAGCATAATGACTCCAGAAATTATGATAAAAATTACCATCATTTCTTCACCTCTGCTACATATATCTCCGGACTGGAAGGAAGGAGCTGTATAATGTAAGCCTATAAGCGTTCACCAATTTGCTATAATGACTTCAGTGATGATGATAAACATTACGCTGATTCCTCCGACAGATAGAGCCAAAGGTAAATCAACCAAGACCTGCTTAGATCCTTCAGCCCTGGGTGAGGCCATCACGGCACTCCGGAGGACGATTGAGACAGAGCAGAGGAGAGATGGGGGGAGGAGGGGAAGATGATATGGGTGGCGAATGGGTGCTCGGGGAGTAGGAAAGAGGAAATTGGGAGACTTAGGAAGGTAGAAAGAGAGCGATAAGGGGGGAGCAAGGGACCAAAAGAGGGCTGGAGAATGAGGGAGCTACCGTAGATGTGTGAGAAAGAAAGAGGAGCAAGGAGAGGGGAGGATGGAGGGATCGATGGAGAAACAGAGAGAATTTGTGGACAGGGACCTAGATGGAGTCAGAATGTAGGAAAGGAAGATGAGAGGAAATGAGATGAAGATGAGCAAATAAAGAGAGGAGACTGAGGAGAACAAGCACACAGACACAGAGAGGATGTGGGTGGATTTTAACACCATGTTTTACTAATACATAAACTTTATTTTCCTATTCCTTTAATGGACTCTTGGGTGCATTAATCAGTGGGGCTAAAATCCATCAAACACAAAAAGAAAACACCCAATCAAACATTAGAGAGAGGATTTAGAGGGACAGACAGAGAGAGGCAGAATTTGTCTGACTACAAATGAGGCCTGTCCTTCAGTGACAATGATGCGTTAAGTGGCCTGGGTCATATTTTTCCTCACAGTAAAACTTCATTACTTGCAGCTTATAGTATTATATCAATATAAGAGGCAAGATGAGAGAGACGCTCAGAGGAAAACATAAATAAGGGGTGAATGGATGAATGGATGGACAGACAGGGGCAAGGATGAATACAAAAACTATCAGGGCTGGCCCAAGCCTTTATGGGATCCCAAGCAGAGTTTGATTTTGGCCCCCCAACTACTTCAGCACCGCCAATACTATTGGCTATTATGAATGCTTGATCATTTACATCCTATTATAAATCCATTATCAATTTTGTTAGTTGTAGCTGTGTTTCCTTCATCATACCAACGTTAGCCTGGCATGTTTGTCCAGTTTGTCCCGAAAATCAAGTGTTTGTGTAATAGATAATAGGATGAGAGCTGTCTGTATGTGATGTGAGACTTGATTCATTTGAGACTGGAAAGCAAGTGCTGAGGAGACAGAGCAATACTGAAAAATGTAATGTTTATTTTGGAGCTTCCAACTTGTCATGAATAAATAATAACATAACATAATACAAAACAATTTTAAAAATACATTTTAGCATCATTTCATTTATTTTACTGTTTATGGAATATAATGTAGCCTACTGTCCCAATTTTCATCTATTTTCATCTGGTCACCCTATGTAGTTGCAAGTGTCTTTGACAGCGTACATAATATAAATGACATAATACACGTGGAAAAGTTAGTTAATATTTTAATATTTTCAATTAAAAACATTTAATTTCCAGGCACTCACATAATGACAAATAAAGCTCATAGCAAGAAAAGTTAATTATTTCATAAATATTATAGGTCGGAAACACTTAATTAAAAATTATCAAAAGTATATTTCAAAAACTTATAACTTTAAGTTTGACTCAAAACTTCAAAAATTCTTGCAGTGAGTTCCCCTGAGATTCTGAGTTTTCTCACCCTTTTTCACAGTGTTAATGACAACTTAACGAATTTACGATACAAAGCACAGGACTTTATTTTACGTATTTTGATAAACTGGGGATGATTTTAATTTGACAAGTGCTACACTAAAATATAAAGGGGAGCTTTGGGGC
>JAJHUR010084735.1:0-10101 GCA_027495735.1 Lutjanus campechanus
TTCAGATTTTTTTGTTTGTTTGTTTGTTTGTTTTGTCAGGCGCTCCTGGTCCTCCATACTGAACCACGTCACACTGACCCAGGATCAGCTCTGCTCTCTGCTGCTCCTCACTGTTGGCGTTGGATGTTGGGCCGGACGCAGGTGCAGCCCACAGCGATGAGGCGGGACTCCAGCCGGTAGTGGTAGCTGTCCCCCGCTGACCCCGCCCCCACCGAGCGGACGCGTCGCAGCAGCAGCATCTGACGCATGATTGGCCGGGACTCCAGGGTCAGGGTCTCGCGTCCCTCCAAGTCCAGACAGCCCTGCAGGAGACAGCGAGCTTCGGACACCCTCGGTGGGAACAGAGACTCATCGTAGGAGTCGCTGAGGACGGAGAGAGAGGAGGGACAAATTCTACGATTAAAGGACCATTCTGCTGTTTTCTACATGTTACACTGTAAACATGGTGTCCAGGCTGCCTTGAACTCTTAAGTTCACTGAATTTGAAAAGACAACTTGAGGTAATTTTGTAATAATTCAAAACAACCTTTTTACACTGTAAAAAAAAAAGTTGAGAAAAGGTTGACAAATGTCTTTATGAGAGTTAAAAGTTTTGAATCAAACTCAAAATCCTCAGTTTTGAAATATGTTATTAAGTTTTTCTGACCTATAATCTTTAGTTGAGATAATTTACTTTTCTTCCTTAGATAAACTTGAATCTTTGAGTTTTAGAAACCTCGCTGTATTTTTTATTACTGAACCTAATTTGTCATTATTTGGGAGCTTGAAAATGATCATTTGGAGGTTATAAACTTCAAGTTTATCTAAAGAAGAAACAAGAGTTTGAACTGGACTCAGAAATCTTTTAAATAAGTTGCCAAGAATTTTTGCATTTTCTCAACTTTTTGTTTTTCTAATGTAGTCAAAGAAACTTAATTTTTTTCAGTTGTACTGGAGTTTAATCAACATTAAGAACAAACTTGTTTTCTGTTCACGTTTTACATTTCACACAGTTTCAGAACCGTCACACAATGCATGCTGGGAAGTTTGCTAATATGCTGATCATGTTCATTTCAAGTTAAAAGACTTCAAGTTAGAATAATCCAGCTTTATAAGTTCTGAAATGTTCTGAGAATTTAAGTTTGATTAACCTGAATAAATAAAACTTGTGTGTGTGTTTTCAGTTTGTGTGTTTTCAGCGTGTGTGTGTGTCTCCTCACTTGTACGTCCACGGGGAGATGGAGACGTTCTGCAGCGGTCTGATGATCTTGGTTGAGACCAACGTGTCGGGGTCGAGCTGCAGGGGAACCGTTTCTACCGTCGCGCCATCAGACAACTTCCTGTGTGTCTTCAGTTGGTGTCTGGAATGGCCGCCGCCTTTCGGCATGGCTGCCGCCTCTGTCGTCATCATCATCATCACCATCATCATCATCGCCACCACACAGACAGCCTGAGGAAGAGGAGGAGAAACTAACCTTCAGACTTTGAGTGTTTTTGTTTCTTTCATTTTGATATTAAAGTCAAAATGTCGAGAAAAATTACTACTACTACTATAAGTTACTGATCAATGTACAAATCAATTACTTGTCAGTATTACTGCCAGTATTACTTTCAATATAATTGCCAATACTACCTCTTCTTTTTTTGGCATTTACAGTCATTTTTATTTAACTTTCTGAATCTTAACTTATTACAACTTTATTCTCAAAATGCAATAAATAAATAGATAGATAGATAGATAGATAGATAGATAGATAGATAGATAGATAGATAGATAGATAGATAGATAAATTAATAAATAAAGCATTTCATCATTCTTCTTGTTTCCATGGTGACATCACACTTCATCACTTGATGATGCTGTTGTCACCAGACATTTCAGCCAATCACATGACCCCATGCAGCCTCCCAGAGGCTGAATGATTATTAATAAGTTCAGTTTTAATATTTCATTTCATTTTAAACTTTTATGAACGTAATGATCAGTTTCAGAACGTGTCGTTTAGTTGTTTCTGCTGAGATTTCTGGTTTTAAAAAGTAAATATTTCATCCTGAACTCATCGTCTGCACAGATTTAGATCAGATGTGAAAATAAAACTTACCGTCGTCACTTTGGAGTTTAATGTTGAAAACATGCTGACAGTTTGTCCTCGTCGTCCTTTTTGTTTCTTATTCAGATCTGAGTTTTCGATCTTTCTGCAGATCTCCGCTGCTCTTCAGGGTCCTCGGGTTCTGCTGGAGGTTCAGGTCAGAAGATCTCTGCTGGTGTTCTGCTGGACGTCGGGTCGAGCTCTGATATTTATTCTGATCTGAGCGTCAGAGTCAGCGCTGTCATCGCACGTCCGCCGATGATGTCACCACGTGTCTTTCTTCTTCTGAGCGTCTTTGATCCTCCCCAGTAAACCACACAGAGCGGCCTGCATGACGAGGCCTGATGCTCGACCCACTTTCACAGTCGATGTCGAGGTTTATTTATTCTGCACACAAAAGTTGCAGCAAATTTTCTAGGTCATCTTCTCCTCCAGAGCGTGAAGTCTGCACCTTTAAACATCATGTTAGAGATCTGATCATTGTGAAGCTTTAAAAACATCTGCAGGAGACCGAGTGAGCCAACACATTAATGTTATTATTTAACAAATCAGCTCCATGAAGATGTTTTTTTGTCCCAGTTTGGTGTTGAAGAACTTGACCTCAGTCCAACAGCTTTAAGACAAACTGGAACAAGAACTGAAACGATGAGTCGATTAATCGTTTAGTGTAATAAAAGTACAAGCACATGATAATAATATAATAATATGATAATAAACCTGATGTCTTTGGGTTAGGGGTTAGGGTTGTTTTGGATTTTTCATTTTTTTTCACTACTTTGTGCCATTTTATAGAAAAAATAATAATCAAAGCAGAAAGATCAACTGTCAGTGAAAATAATCTTTATTTTTCAGCCTGATTGGAACCTGACTGATCCAGACCTGATGTTAAAACTGTTTAACTGGTAAAAAAACAATGTTTCTAGAAATTTACAGGACAGCTTCGACCTCACATCCTGCTGAGACACGTCACTGATGGTGGTCTAGTCTGGCTGCTAGTTAATACAGATCATGTAAATGTATGAATTGTTGTGATCACAACAATCCACAAATTCATCCAAAGCCTGTGAATTCTGTGCGACCTTGTTATTTTGTCCAAACTCCGCCACTTTTCTACAAATCTGACGAATCATTGTAGCTTCTCACGAGTTCAACCAATCACAGCAGTCCCCTGCACAACACACACATTTGTCAACGTTACTGATGTTTATCGATGCTCTTATTTTATGCTTTTATTTGATCACTTTGTGCTGTTTTTGAGTTTGAGCTCCACAAAGATTTCACTTCTCTGTGAAATACTCCTCAGGTGACCTTCATCATTTACACATAAAGCAGATTTTTATCATTTTTGTAATTCTGAGAACTTTTGTGAAGGTTAGTTAGAACAGAGCAGCTGTATTCTCTCTGGAACAAGTTGCCTTTGATTTTTAACAAATTATACTAAAGAATCACAACTTTATTTAGCAATTTTCACTTCTTTCACTTCCACAATTTCATTGCAAAGAAAAATGTCTAAAAGCATCACTTTTTTTTTTTTTTTTTAGAAAAGCTGCTGTTAAATCAGACCAGTGAGTCTGTGATGAAGCTTAAACTGGACGACATGTTGAACGAAAAGTCAGAAGTTTGGGAGAAATTTGGTTTAATCAGAGACTGAGAATTATATCAGCTTCTGTTCGCTGCAAACTGGGCTCATCGCCGCTGAGGAAACACATCGACAGCTGCAGGAGCTCAGGTGAGGGACTCTGTGTGTGTGTGTGTGTGTGTGTGTGTGTGTGTGTGTGTGTGTGTAACACACACAGTTATGTAGCAGATTGGTGTGTGTTATGCGAGCAGCAGCTAATGTGGTGTGGAGCAGAAATGAAGAGCAGTTACAGACGTCAGTGAGCTCACGTTCTCTGACTTTTTATTTCTTCGTCCTTTTCAAACTTCAACCCCAACCAACACTGACTCAAGTGACATCACTCGAGGACATTTATCGGACTTCACGTGGGCTCCTCCTCAAGTAGGAATGGGAAGTGAGAACCGGTTCCAGCGGAGAACCAGTGCCAGATTATCTGATTCATCTGCATATTTTTTTCTGAGAGTTGCATGTTGTAAAACAATGACGTCCAACATCTGCTGAAAACTTTCAACAAGAAGGAGTCGAGGTGAAGAAAGAAAAAGAGAAAAGGTCCAAAGTGTGGCTTCATTGGAGCTTGAGATCCAAACCTGATGGGACCTGACGGGGATGAAATCAAGAACCAGTTCCAGTTGAAGAAAAACGCTGCAGAGCTTCTGCACACCTGAGTCACATGGATGCTTTTGTCTCCTCTGAAAACCTGCGTACATCTGCTTTTTTCCACACAGCAAACTGATCAATCGATCACTAAAGATCAGACCAATAAGCAGAATCGATGATGGTGCTGGTATCAATAAAATCCTATCAATTCCCCGGAGACAAGGCCTCATGCAGTGTTTTTAGACCTGCAGTAGAAGACCTGGAAACACATGCTGATGTAGAAAATTGGTGGAATTCCCCTTTAAGTAAAGCACAAAGCATAAAGTGCACGATGGCGGCCGCGTCCTTTGATGCACGATGCAAACATCAAACGCATCATGCAAACAAAAGAAGAAGTCAGGATGCGAATCCAGAGAGTTTCGGCGCTGCGATGAACCTCCAGATAATCATCAGCTGAATCTGCAGAACCCCTCGACTTCACGCAGAACGTTTAAGTTTCCACACGAGTCACATCGTTAGAGGAGATTAACGGTTACTAAAGCTGAGCGCTGCAGGAACTGGATCAGTTGTATTAATCTTTATTGATTATGAAGTCAGAGTAGAAAGATAATCACACTGTCACATGATCCAGAGAAAGTTTAAAATTAGAAATCAATGTCCTCCCAGTGTCAGATTGATCACAGACGTACGCTCCAAAATAAGACATTTGAGGACGTCTTCTTGGACTCTGATCAACATTTCGACATTTTTATCGACCAAACAACTAATCGATCAGTGGAAAAATAATTGCCAGATTGATCACTTGTTGAAAAATAGATCCAACCAGATGATATATATGTAAAATATTATTACATTTTAATTAAATACAAAGGAAAGTATCTTGAAGTGCACCTCACTTATATATGTCTTGGAATAAACAATAATTTTTACTTCCCAGTTGTACAGAGAGGCATCACTGCCAAACACATTATGAAAATTATTATTTTTAAAACAAATATTCCCCAGATGAACACAAAGAAGATGGTTAAGGGATCATTTTCATTATTGTGAAATAAATCCTGACAGAATGATGCAGGACTCCGACACAAGGTGGTAAATTACTTTTGCACATTTATGCAACACAAAATATCAATTTAAAAATGATTTTATTTATTTTATTTTGGAACAGTGACCTGCTCACTGAACATTATCCTGCTTGTTACATGATTATTTACCAAAAACATTAATAATTTGACACAAAATGCTAATTTTGAAACTGATTTTAGTGACAAACAATGATTTGATTGTTCCTCCAGAGTCTTTGATCAGAACTGTGTCCATAGCAACAGTCTGATGCTAGAATGATGTCATTGACCATCAGAATGGAGTATTTGTAATATCGATACCCGGATCATAGACAGATTTATTTATTTCTGTGAGAAACTCAGATTTGAGCAGTGAGTCACTGATTTTAATCTTCTGAGGTGAGCAGAGATGAAAAGTTAAACTGCTCTGAGTCACGTCACGATGTAACGTCACCGCGTGTCTGTGAACAGACAACAGGATGACGGCACCGTGGTCCTGTCCTGGGGCCCCTGGTCACTCGGGGGCCCCTGGACACTCGGGGGCCCCTGACTCTCTCTGTGTCTTCACCTCTGCTGGAGTTTTGTAGATTTGCAGCAGTGGTCATGTGATGCAGGATGTGAGTGTGTTGCAGAGTTTGACCTGCTTTAAAGTCGTGTTGTGACTCAGCTCAGCCTGAACGCAGCGTCATCACTATCAGGTCAGGTGTGTGTGTGAGAAAGAGTGTGTGAGAGAGAGTGTGTGTGTGTGTTTTGCAGCCCACGCTGCCGGCTCGGCTCTGACCTGGTTTGATTGATGGGTTTGATGCTTATCAGTGATCTGACAGACTTCCTGCTTCCTGTCAGTTTGTGTTCGTCCACTCGTCTTCTCACAGGATATAAAAGGAAACGAGCGTCGCTGCGCTGAACTCTGTTTATTCACATTAAAACACGGTTTGAATAAAGTCTGAGACAGTCAAGCTGTTTAAAATTCACCTTTCTTTGACTTCATTTAACCTGGAAAACGTCACCGAGCTGCAGCCAAAACACCTGAAAACAGAACCACAGAACCACAGAACCACAGAACCACAGCTCTCAGATAAAATGTCCCAAAATCCTTTAAAAAAAAACAGAATAAACACATTTAATCTGCAGCAAATACACAGACGTCCAAATTGGTCGAAGCTGTTACGTCACTTTTCATGCTGTTGTCACCAGACGTCTCAACCAATCAACTTTCAGCACACGTCACATGACCCCATGCAGCCTCACAGATTTCAAAATAAACTCCCATGAATAAAACACTGAAAATCTGAATGATTATTATTAATAAGTTCAGTTTAAATAACTGATTTCAGTTTCTTGGCTCATATTTAAATGTCTGAAGACGCCTGAAGCTGCAGGTTCACTGTGTCCAGTGTTTTTAGTTTTTTTCTTTTGCAGCAGTAACAGAACACAGCAGAAATATGATGAAGACGAGATGATGGACAGAAATATGTCAAGAAGGGAAAATGTTCCTGCACCTTTATTACTACATACATATATATATATATATATGTATGTGACATGAAATCCCTTCATGTTTAAATATCTGAAGAATATGAATTAAAGCAGAGCTGCTTTATCACAAATACTATAAAGTTGTTTAATGAAAAGATCCTCAGGACAGTAAAGTTTTAATCCAGTTTCAGAGACTTTTATGTTTTTAAATGTTTTTTTCAGACTTTTATTTTTGTGTTTTGATGTTCTGTTACTGTAATTCAATATTCTCAGACTTTTATTGCATATATTCTGACTTCCATTACAATTTCTTAGACTTTAAGACCATATTGTCAAACTTTATTCTATATTCTATAACTTTTACTTTATATTTTTTATTGGCATCAATATAATAATCTTCCAAATGATATATGTGAATAAAGAAGTTTCACTTTGCTGCTGCAGGAAAACATTTAATTCCTGGTGTCAGGATCATATGAAAAAGTGGCTTCATTTGTCTTTTTTTTTTCTTTCATGGTTTGTGTGAACATTAATTCAAGATGGCCGCCACATGAATCCCACAGGACGCCAGCTGAGCTCAGCAACATCAAAACATTCTCAACTAGACAACATCAGGGTCCTAAAAAAAAACATGTTACAAAAAATACCATTCGTGTGCGTGGGAAGATATTTCTCCTACTAGACTATTACAAGTTACATTTATATCATAACTGTTTTTATTGATTATAATAAAATAATCTCTGAAACATCACTGAAAACAGATAATCTCCATTTACTGTAACTGTTCAATATTCAAAATTAATCCCAAATTTAACTGATCTGCAGACATTAATTGTTTGCATGATGTGTGAACCATATTTAATATTCTAATTTTAACTGATTATATGTAAAATGTTAATCTGCAAAGTCATTCAGTTTTGTTAATGTTTGATTCATTTTTAGTCGTAATCTTTTGACTAAAATGCTTAATCTTAGTCATCAGATTTAGTCAGTTAAATCAATTATTTATATATCTACAGTATATCTATTTATAGATAAATATATAATTTAAAAGTATAATTTATGAAAACGATGACAAAAATGTCTGTCGTCTACATGAACAGCGGTCACGTAAGTTCTTCCACAGAAAACTGAAACAGTCAAAGACTGACGACGGTTTTCCCAACACACCTTTTTTTTTATTTTCAGATTTTCATTCATTAATTCCCAGCAGAGGGGAGAGAAAATGAAGATGTACAGAGGAAGCTGATGTCATGTTTACCTCCCCCACCCACCCTCAATCACAAAAGGGGGTCACACCAAGTTTCCAGCGAGAGACGAGAGGAGGCAGCTCGTGTGTCATCGTCTCTGTGGGGTGTGTTCAGTTCGTCTTTCGAGGACTCTTGTCACTGTGGTGACTGGAAACACCCTCATGAAGCTGCAGGAGGGGGTTTCTGAGCGTCTGCTGTGGTCGCTGAGAACCACAAACTCTCTGACTGACATCCAGGAACAAAAACAAAAAACTTCTCGTGTCCCCTCCACGACTCCTCATCTCCTTTCCTTTCTCATACTCTTTCCCTCCTTACCTCCTTTCCTGGTGGGTGCAGGTCACAGACCCTCACCCACAGAAATAAATCACATTTATACATATTTGTTGACACTTCGGAGGCTCTGATTGGTTCACAGTTAAACTGCTGCTGACTTGTACAGTTTGTTTGTTTGTTTGTGACAAATAAAGTTTCTCAGGATTGTCAGTCTTCTTCAGGGACAGTATATAAACATGTAATGAATTGTTTATAACAACTATAATATGGTTATAAGCAGATATTAGTGTACATAGTAAAACACAGTTATGATAATATAAAATATTTCCTCACAGGAAAAGTTAGAATTATTTAAAGTGTCCTTATATGTGATTATAACTGCATTATAATGTGTTATAAACACTTTATTTTATGTTTATTTAGGACAGTGATAGAAACTCCTGCACAGTCTCACTACCTGCTTGTATATTTATTAAATATTAATGTTTCCGCCTAAACGACCTTTTAGAGTGTCTCCATTTTCAATCAGCTGATCAGTGGACTGCTGAGACTGATTAATGCATCATCAGCCAGACAGCAGAGTTAAAAATAAATCAATCATTAAATCACAATAAATCTTAAATATGCAGGTAACCTGAACTCACTGACAGAAACAAATATCATCATCAGTATCATCCTACAATAAATACATGAATCTCAAAAAATCCATTAAATCAGTCAGCAGACATGAATATTAACATAAAGAGAATTAATATCAGTTAACATCCATTTAATATTAAATATATTAATATTTAAAGATGAGGGATGAAGTCTAATAACTTGTTAAGTCAGTCAGTTTCTATACTTTGTATAAATGATAAAGTTAATTAAATGCTTTAGTTATATTTCACCACATTATCACAAAGTGCATCAACTTTACATTTTATGTCACAACTCAAGTTTTTAGTTATCGATCGACTGATTGATCTGATCTGATTGGTTTGTTTTTTTTCATGTTCATGTCAGGCACACAAAGTACCAAACCCTCGTGGGTTTACAAAGAATACATCTCATTATTATTTTACATATCAGACTAAATGTTCTGTCTTCTCCAAACTCGACAAATAAAAACCTCAAGTTTTTATCAGATCATCCAGACAAATTACATCAACAACAAACAAAACATGAATCTAATTCTCAGTTTTCACCAAAGTCTGTTTTTAAATTATACTTCATGTGAGGTTCTAAACTGTAGTAAGTTTTTATTTTTTGTTTCTTCATGTGAAACATTTGATGTCCTGAATATCACAAATTAACCTGCACTGAAATTAATTTTTAAAAAAGAGTTAAAATAAAATAACAATTTCATTTCATCAGCTCAGGGATGATCATGAGAGAAATCCCATTTTAATATCTTTTTAGTCTACAAACATTTCACATTTATGTCTGATGTTTGTAGAAATACTCTGTTACAATACTCTGTCCTCAATTCAACATTTTTAAGTAAAAGTAAAAAAGTATTAACATCTAAATGTACTGAATGTAGTAAAAGTAAAAGTAAAAGTGTCCAGTATGCAGAATGTCCTTCAGAATAAAATATATTATTGGATGTGATAGATGTGTTTATTTATTTGATGTTGCAGATGGTAAATGTAGAGCAGATTTTTAATGACTTTATAAACTTTTAAATTTCTCCTGAGGAATCAAAAAAGTTTTGTTTTAATAACAACATAATTTAATTTAATTTAATTTATTAGTTCTTTATGTTTTGTGTC
>JAJHUR010084736.1:0-11117 GCA_027495735.1 Lutjanus campechanus
TGAATTTGTAGAGCCCTGCAGCAGGAATTTACAGAGAGGTCCTTTTTTCCCTGGTGTGACTCACTCCCACTCCTTATACTTTAGCCACAGAGGTCAATAGGTTCTGTGTATGTGGCTGGTCGCAGCTATTGTAAATTTGTGCTTGTTAATAGTAAATGTTGAGAGTGTGAACTCTTTGAACTAACAAGGCAGAGAGGCAAAGAGTACATACACCAAGAGGAATGTGACCAGAATATGATAGAACGTTGGACAGATCTATTTTGTGGCACAGATCCGATTGTCATTACCAAAACTGAGACTGAGTATCAGTAGTATCACCCTCACCCCCTACACTAAAGCGATGAAATTATTTTCCCAGTTTGCTGCGGAAGATTTTCACTGGCCCTGACCTCAACACCAACGCTGACTGCACGCCAGGCCTTACCGCCCAAAATCAGTGCCAAATCTCACTAATGCTGACCAAGAGCAAATCCCCACAGCCAGGTTCCAAAAAATCTGATGGAACCAGAAGAGTGGAGGCTGTTTCAGCAGCAGATTAATACCGATGGTTTAAGAGAGAGAAAATCACATATTCTCACATACTTTTGGCAGTGGAGTGAATATTCTAAACTGGCCTCATTTGACCGAAATCCATGGTTTTGGTTTGATTCACCCTCCACTAAAATCGCCCACTCTCCTTCCCTTTTCTCCCACCAGCTCTTCATGCTCTCTCTTTTCCCTCCTTCCTCTTCCTCTCCTCTCGTTTCTCTCCATCTCTCCCACTCTCTTCTTTCTTTCTCTCTACCTCTCCCCGCCGCTCCTGTTCTCCCTCTCTCTTATCCCTCCCCCATCTGTGGGAAGCTGCCGTTGTGCGCATGTCGTCGATGAGTCAATTTGTGGAGGCAGTGCACGCACGCACACACACATGCACACACACACACAAACACACACACACACACACACACGTATCCTGTCTCCCACGAAGGCATCTGTTTCAGTCTGTCTCTCTGTGAGATGCAGCACCAACAGAGGAGAGAGGGGGAGACAAACAGAGGGAGGGAGGCAGAAGAGAGGAGGGAGGGATAAAGAAAAAAGAGAGGAGAGAGGAAGGAGACACAGAGCAGAGAGGAAAAGAGGAGAGAGAAGAGTGAAATTTTTTTTAAAAAGAGTGAACAGAGAGAAACAAGTGCAGCCAAGACAGAATCTGAAGGAGGAGTAGAGGATGCTGCTGCTGCAGCAGCTGAGCGTCTCTGCCTGACTTCTGAGGAGTTTGGGCTCGGACATGACAGAGATGCAGCATCCAAGTGTCTGAGCATCTTCAGTTTGTGTGTGTGAGAGTGTGTGTGAAGCCATGGCGAGCGCTCAGCCGGGGGTCCACGCGTTGAAACTCCAGCCTCCCTCCGTCTCTCAGACACTGAGGAAAGGAAGCAACTTCATTAAATGGGACGAGGTAAGGACACTGATTTTCTTTGAATACTTAATGTTAAAAAAAAAACAGGAGCTCAAACCAAAGATCTTTATCATTTTTTAGCTTTTTAATTTCATGTAATTTTGGGGTTTATTTATATTTTTGTAACATATAAATATATTGCGACAATATCAGAATGTAGTCATTAAATGTGCGACTGAGTTGAGTCAAATCAGAGCGAGAAAAGGAGAAGGAAGAGGATGAAATGTGCCATCTAGTCAGATGTGTTTACTCTTCATTTGTTGATAGAGCTTTGGCAGTAAGTACCTGTGGATTAGACGCCAGCAAGCAAGAGAGGAGTGTGTGTTTTGTGTGAGTGTGTGTGAGTGAAATGCAATTCTGATCAATTTCTCTGTTGCCACCTGTTGGTATGGAATCCATTAGTATGCATTTACTGTGCTGAGTGTGTCTGTGCATTTGAATGTGTATAAAACACACACGTGCAGAAGTGCTCTGATGCTGTCATGTGCACAGTCAAACACATAATTGTAGGTATTTGTGGAGTTGTGTGTGTGCGTGAGTGTGTGTGTGTGTGCACACAGTGTGTGTGTTGGTATGCCGAAGTACGGGTCCTGACTATGAGAAACGTGCTGTCCGGTTGCCATGGTAACTGGCATGGTTACCACCACCTAAACAGATCTGATGTGTGCGAGAAAGAATGGATGTTTGTTTGGCCGTGTGTGTGTGTGTGTGTGAATCAATGTATTGAGCCATATAATGTCATGAATCATACTCACGGAAGAGCTAATCCAATGTACTGTTGAATCCATTCACCATGATTGAACCCAGTGTGTGTGTGTATGTGTGTGTTTTGATATTTGAATTTCTCCAACATGAGCTGAGCTTTATGAAAAATAGAATTGGTTGCTATGCCAACGAGTGATAACCAGGGATCTAGTTAACCATCTTCTGAGCTTTCTCGGCTAGTTTTTATTCCTCTGAATGTAGGCTGCGCTGTTATGGGGAAAGCGGCTCAGACAGCAGAATCCATGACCTTTTAAAAACACATGCAAAGACATATACAGAACTTTATGAGCACTGACATGTATACAGATTTTGTAGTGGTAGCCTGCTTCCCGCAAGAGATCCAGAAGATAATAACTGCTGGAGTCACCATAGTGCATGTTAAATGTGCAGATTTAGATCTATTTTCATTTCAAAATAATCATCTAAAGTTAATTTTTAAAAACTCCTTGCGCTTATGTATACAATACAGAAACAGCATTTTAGTGGAATGAGACATGCTCCCCCTATCCCGCCCAAAAATATGACAAAAATGTTAGTTCCAACTTCTTAAATAACTGGAGTGGTGGTCCACTGGTGGACACTAGAGACCTGGGCTCCTATAATAATTCACAGATGCAAATTAGTCAGGACTCTCCATTCAATTTTGATTCTCAAGGGGCATTATCAACCTGCAGAATCTCGCCTCCTGACCTACTGCCCCCTAATAGTTGACTGAACTGTTAGTTGATGAGAGGAGTCATAGTTGATCCAGTTTTAATTTATCCGTTAGTTGCGGGGGGGGACACACACACACACCTCAAATTCCATTCCGGGGGCAGCACCTCTCCACTCCGGGGATTGTTGCAACACAGACCTTTATCCTGTAACACTCTACTCACATTTGCTAACTGTACTGTAGCTGCTGTTAGCTAGTTAGCTCAGTTAGCTTAGTAAACTCAGTTAGCTCAGTTAACTCAGTTAGCGGTCCAAGGGACACAGCCTGATGAAGGCCGGTTTGACAACCAGGAATACAGTAAGATTACTGAGTTGAGGTACAACGGCTTGACCAGGATGATGACAAAGACAAGGCCGGGACAGAAGGTGTGAAGCAGTTCAGTTCAGCTGATAAGTCAGGGACTATTTGTTTTTATGAAGTTAGAAGTTATTTATTTCCTTGTTTTGAACAGCAAGACTTGTGTGAAACAAATTGACAGAATATTCAGACTCTATATGCCCGCTGTTCCGACACATCAAAATTGTTCCTGTTTTTGCTGTTAGCATGTAGCAGGCAGCCTAATTTGTGCCCAAAAATATATATTTAAATTAATATCATGCATAATATAGCAATGACTAGTCTACTTTTGGCTTTAACTAACAACTACCAGTTGACTAGGAAATCTTTAGTTGGCAGCAGCCCTAACTACAAACAGAGGAACGAAACTTCAACCTACAACCAATCAGAGTAACAGAACGTGACGTATGGCTGAGCGACACAAGCTATTTAGGGTGGTGCTTGGTCTGTTTTCAGACGGGAATGACATGCCAACCTGAGATCCGGGGCTGGTGGAAATTTACCTGAATGGGTGTGTGGCCAGATGTATCTGCCAGAGCAAATGAAACACGAGCTCACAGTTTCATCTGGGCTCCTCTCCCTTCTCCCTTCAAGTAGTCAACCTTGTTTTCTGTGAAATATGACAACAGTCTTGCCATAACCTTAATCAAAACAAGGTAAAGGTAAATCTACTTTATTTATTCCATACACAGTCATACAAGTACAACGTATATAGTGAACTGAGCATGCATTTGACCCATCCTGACAGCATGGTCTCACTGTCGGCGACTTGGTGACAATGTAGCTACTACCTTCGTTCAAAGGTGGTAGCTACATTGTCACCGAGTCACCGGTGAAGCGCTGCATAAGTGCTTGTTAACGTCAATGAGCACTTGTGTGTATAATCAGCAAACATATATCGTCAAGCTGCATTTTTTTGTTGTCGTGGCAAGAAAAGAGTAGGGTTAAGTAAAACTGGAAACTGAAAAAATACGTTTTTCTTCCATGGTTCACACAGCAGAGGAATTGTGGGGCAATGGGAGCGGCACTGGTGAAACAAAAACATATGACTGGTTGACGCGTCACTGCGTCATTGGCGAGCTTAACTTTGATTGATAGCACCACATGCCCATCACCCAGCAACAAAAGTCAGACATCAGTTTCTGGCTTTATATCGGTGCCTTCCATTGAAAATGACTTGTAGCCTGATGCTTTGTTACTGAGTAGGGCAGTGAGCAGCCACTGTGCACGCCTGTGAACCAACTCCAGCAATAAGCCAGCACCTTGGTCAAGGGCACTGACAGGAGAAATTAACCAACATAAATGCTGTAACTGTTTGTACCTTAACAGTTATTTATTTGCAAACATTAATCTCTACCGAACTATAGTCAATTACTTTAATTTCCCAGTTCAGTACTTAATACAGAATCTCTGATACAGAAAAAAAGACAAAAAAAGACAAATAAATTTGTCAGTTCGATATCTGATCATTTTTAACTTTTACAATTATGCTGTCTTCTTCTGCATTAAGCACACTGTTTGTGTTTGCTTCATTCTATTTTGAGCACAGATTATCTCCCTCCTGGGTCCTTTAGTCTAATGTTTATTTTAATTGCAGTATGACTCTATACAACTGAATTTGAGTTATATTTGACCTATCAAATTAAGTCTCGTTAATCTTGAAGGTCATATGTGTAAGATTTACAGGGATTTATTGGCACAGTATGGCAGAAATGGAATATAATATTCATAAGTATGTTTTAATTAGTCAACAACCATGGATCCTATTCCAGTGAGCCCACCACGCTGAGTAACCCAGAATGGAATTTTTTTTCATGGTCACTGTAGTTTCTCCGTTGTGCTTGGAAGAGATGAGTGAGACAAGGCGTTTGAAACCTGAAAATTCACCACTAGATGCCACTAATTATCACACAGTTGTCCTTTAAATCTTTGCAGACATTGCTTTTTTGAGTCAGCTGAAAGTTGGAAGCCATCTGACTCCAAAAGTCTTAGTCCACTTCTATCCAACCTCTGGCTTTAGCAAATTGAAGATAAATCCACTTTATAATCCCAGAAGTTTGGAACATTAATTCTGAGCTCTAATCTTGCCAGTAAAGGAGTCAGCATCAGAGCAAAATCAGTGTCAGTCCGGTGTTTCTTCCTCCAGAAGCTCCAGTCTGTCCCTGGCTCTCTCCCCCAAAAGCTCCCTGGCTCTCAGCAGCTGTCTGTCGGCTCTGTGCTTCAGCTCCGCCCCCATCCTCTCCACACTTGTATTTTCATAGTGATAAAATATTACTTCCCCTCATTAATGTTACCAGTGAGTTTGGGCTGCAGACATGCTGGATGCCATATTGCTCAGTTGTTACTGTCATTTCCTTGGCAATTTCCATTCTGAAATTTGAGGGGCGGAGCACTGAAGGGAGGGGCGTGTTTGTTTGGCTGCTGTCTTTCTCCAAAATGACTCACCCCACCTTTAAAGCTGACAAAATCATGCATCTTTGCTCAATTGTGTGTGTTTGTTGTTTAAATGAACTAAAACCATCTTAATTCTTTCCTTTTTGTCGTCAGTTAATTCTGACTACAATTTGGCTGCAACCTCAAAGACATCATATACTATTAAATGGGCGTCCACACCAAGAACTGTAACTATAACTATAAAAATATCATTTGCATTCAAGTTGCAGGCGGTATCGCCCATCCACTTGAGTTAAAATTATTTTTAAACTGATATTTTTATAGTTATAGTTCTTGGTGTGGACGGCCTTTAACCTTATGGCCTATAACCTTTGTGGGTGCCATATTTGCTGCCAAGATTTAAATGAAATAATTTTAAGAATCACACACTTTAAAGGGACAGTTCACCCAAAAATTAAAATTCAGTCATTATCTACTCACTCACCCTAATGATGACTGCAGGTCGGGTTTAGTTTTTTAGTCCACAAAACACTGCTGGAGTTTCACAGGAAAACAGCGTTGAAGAATCTTCTGAACAATGGAATCCATGCTGCTTGTCTGGTGTAATTCAAGTCTCCTAAAGCCCCAAACATGCCAAGTTGACGAAAAAATGTTATATGTTTTTAGCCTGAATCTTCACTGCAGATCCTGAGCCACGTGCAAATGGCATGCTGGGACTTCAGGGAGACTTGGATTATGCCAGACGAGCAGTATGGAGGCATTTTATGTTTTTTTTCCAGTTGTTTTTAACGTTCGAAAACTGGTCACCATTTACTTCCATTGTTTGTGAGATTCTGCAACACCGTTTTCCTGTGAAACTCCAGCAGTGTTTTGCAGACTAACAAAAGAAACCAAACCCACAATCAGCATGAAGGTGAGTCGATAATGACTGAATTTTTCATTTTTGGGTGAACTATCCTTTTAACCCCAGCTTGTTCTATACTTAATAACTTGTGCAAAGGCAGAACATCAGGACGGCTGCGCCGCCTGATTCCACCTGCAGCCAATTACAAACTGTCATGGTGGGTTACTATGGCAACTGGGACAATAGTTGGATGTCATGACAACTGAACAGACCAACTTTAGTCTGTAACATGTAAGAGTTACACGGTGTCCAAATCAGCCCCTTGTTCACTCACTCGATGTTCCCTCTTTGATAAGCACATTAAAAGTTGACTCTGGCCTGAGCAGGAAAATGAGATTCTGGACATTTATGAATCATCACCACTAACGGGTGTAGAGTTGCATAATTGTCTTTTCTTCTAAAATGACAGTAACAAATGAACAGTGACCCATTAATTATGAGATGGGTTTTTTAGCATGAAGTATTCCTTTCAGTATTATTTTTTTGTTATATTATATGAATTCTTGATTACATCATATCGTGCAGAAACTGTTTGCTATTTACAAGCTGTTTGCTGCTGTGGTGATTTTCTGGCCGTTTTCACTGGTTCCACCTGTCTTTGTCTTTAGGATCTGTCTACCGTGACTCCAGTGACTCTACACGTGGATTCACATGGATTTTACCTCTACTGGACCGACCAAAACAAGGTTGAGCACACACACACTCAGATACATAGGCTGTCTTGAATCACCGCTACATGTAGGTCTATACTCTTAACTAGGCGGATGATGAGGAACAAATTTAGCTTCATGCTCACACTCTTATTTTATATTCTGTATTTTAAATTAGACCGGGTCAAATATGCTCTGAATAATTTTTCAGAGGAAGTCAGATCCGTTACTTAAACCTGCAGTTTGGGAATTTTGCATAAGTGAATGTCTGTTATATTCAAGCCCCCGCCAACACAGTGCTGATTAAGCCTGTTATAACAGTATGGCAGAGCCGATAGCGGAAAAATACAGGCATACTTCATTAGCTCACATTGACTGTGTTTGTGTAATTACTCTCACTGCCTGAAGGGGGAGGCAAAAGTTCCACTTTGCAGGTTTAAAGTCAAGGTGGAGGCCCTTGTATTCAAAAGCCGTAGTGCTTCCACCATAATAAACACAAAGTCTAATGCCAAAAAAAAATCTTCTTTTTAACTGGCTAACATACTAACTTTCACTGGTAACATGTAAACACAGGCTCATTTCATCTGATTTTAAAGAGACTCAGACCTGGTAGCAGCCGTTAAGAATAATTATATGGAAATAGACAGTCTTCTTGTGGATGGTCTTTTGTAGGTCTGGTCTAACTTTTGTAGGTCATATAGAGACATCAGAAATATATTATAACCAGTTAAAAACTCCTTGCATTAGCTTTAATAATATATGACAAAAAATATAAAAATCAATTTCTTGTATTTCTTATGCATCAAAATCTAATCGTGTTTTCTTCCTGTAAAACCAAATATTGCATGTGCTTACATAGGCTTGAACCAACCACTTTCAATAGTATCATGATGAATTTATAGCAGCAAAGAGCTAAGAGTCATTAGTTAGCTAGCTAGCAACAGCATGGTACAATGGGGTAGGCTGGCTTATGAAACGCACACTTTTCAGCATTCAAATCAAAATTCCTCTCAACATTATGTCCCGTCTGCCTATGCTGTATCACTTGGAAATGTGTCACGCTACAAAAGCTAGATACTCTGAAAAAATTGCTAGTACTAATACCACACTGCAAAAATACCGCATTGAAAATGATACTTGAAAAATGTATGTAAGTATAATCAGAAAAATGTACTTATGTATTGTGTATTAGTGTGATCAATGCAGAAAAATATCTGCAATTACTGTTATACTACTATATATTATATTATTAGATTAGATGCTATAAATATACTTAAAACTGTGCAGATATACCAATATGAAGGCTGTAGAAACAGCTCAATAGGTATTGCAAAGAGCAGTGCATATAGACAGCATGTGATCGATTGTCACACACAGCAACACACACACTTGCACACACACTGTCTCTCCGGGTGGGCTTAAAGCCTTAGTGGGAAACAGGATGAAGCATTTACCTCCTAGATAACAGCTCACTGTGTGTGTGTATGTGTGTGTTTGTGTGTTTGTGTGTTTTTTGTTTAGGAGACAGAGTTATTGGACCTGACCGTTGTAAAAGATGTCAGAACGGGGAGAAGCACCAAAACACCCAAGGTACTCGACTTCACCTTTCACCCTTCATGTGTCAAAGCCAATGCTATCTCTGACGCCCACATTATCTCTCCCTGTACAGACCTCTTTACTGCTGCATCTCTGTGGCCTCACTGTGACCCCTCGCTCCATGTTTGCTCCTCTTATCCCGAACAACTGATGTTTAAATCATGCTGTTTTCAGCCCTGTGCTTGTATTATCTCTTACACCGTGTATTATTCTTTTATAGTGAGTTTATCTCTTCTCTACAACTAATCCCTCACTAATTTTCTACCTTAATTTAAATTTTTCTACTCTCATATTTTGTATTTAATGCTTTTATGTGCTGTCATTATGTTTGATCTTTCAAGAGGTAGTCTTGAAAACCGTGCATGTCGCCCGAGTGCTCTATAAATAACAAATAATGTGAGATATACTGCATATTGTTCACTGGCGGCGGTTCAGTGGTTCTAGAATGATTTTAAATCATGATTAACGCGCCTGCTTCACAAATCTCCAATAATCTCCTCCTCTTCCCCTCCGCTAACTCTGCATTTATTTTGTCACCCAGACATTGAAATCACATTTTAACGTTTGCTTTAGCAGAAGAAAAGCTCCTTAAAATCTGGAGGATTCCTCCTCGCTAAGTCTCTACAGTTTGAGCAGAGGAGGGAATTAAACTCATTGTGAATGCACCCAAATTCTTAAAAAATACACAAGGTCAAACATGAAACTGTAAAGGATTAGACTGTGTGTGTATATGTAGGGTCTGTTTTAATTCCATCATTGAGTAAAAGCAAATATGACAAGTTTATGACTAATTTAATTAACTACTACTTTTATTTATCACTCTTTTGTGATTATATTTGGAGCATTAGTACGTATGTAGTACATATATTATATAATATTATATTATATTGGATCAGAGGTGCCCAATAGTCTTGAGCATTATAGATAGTGCAGGACCAGTCCTATCTGCACTCCAAAATCGGACACATTGTCAGTTTGCAGGGGATCTGCGGATTTTCTGCATGAAATGGCACGTGTCCCTTGTGCCAAGTTAAACTGACAGCTTCTTCGGCCAAGAAACAAAATGCCACATGTAGTATTAGCATGGTAAACAACACGGCTGTTGTAAGATGAGTAGCGACACACACACACACTGCTCGCTTGGTATATTTTATGGTGCAGGGAAATCAAAGCCCCCGAAAAAATCCATTTCAAAGGAAAAAGTCAATTCCCAATTCAAGCGTGTCTTGAGAAAGGATGCAGAAATGAGGAGTGGGTGCAGGAAGTGACTTTTTTCTTTGAAGCAGCATGGTTAACACACAGATATCATGACTGGGCTCATATGGAGGAAAAAACAAAAACTACTGTACTGCTGCTCCTCCCGACAAGCTGACATGAAGATAAAGTTACACAGACCAAACAAACAGCAGTTTAATTTGTTTGTAATGTTGAACCACCTGATATTTCACTGACTGTTGTAGTAGTTTAGTTGCCTGATGTCAGACAGATCTGTCAACTCGTTTCACTCTGTTTCATTTTTCACTCTGACAGTCTGACTCCACTCTAACCAATTTCTGTACGGGAGGGGGATTCAATTTTCCCTCACCGATCCCTAGAGACTAACGTATCCGCCTGAGTCTAACATCGTTCTAATGCTGGCCTACAGGAGTTTTGGGCCGATTTACCTCAGATTCACCCCTCCTGACAAAAGGAGGAGAAATCTGGGCTGGACCTCAGTTGGTAGCTCAGATTACTTGATAATGTGAGGTGTTCATAGATCCAGCCTTAAACCTCCTGAACTGTTTGCAGACTCGTCGGGGCTGCCCTGATAATTCTATAAAATGTTGCTGGATGGAGGTGAATGCGAGAACAGTGATGGCGACAGTGTTGCCAGACAATGGTAAACATTTTAGCCCTTGAGGCTAACGTTAGCCACCATACTACCGCTGACAGATATTAAACTGGCAGGTAAAATCTCACCTCCAGTTCTCGCTGTGTGAATAGACAACCCGTTGTTGACTGCGTCATCTTACTGCAGCCTCTTTCGTCTTTGTTGAGAAATCACATTCCTCATGAGATCACACGAGATCGCTCTCCCTCTGGCATGATAATCTTAATAATATCCTATAGTGTGTGATGCGCCATTTTTGTCAAATCATGTAGTGTGTGCATGTCTGAGATTAGAGAGTAGAACACCTGTGAAGTTTCTGCTTATGTGTGTGATGCAGCCAGATTTCAAAACCACTCAGGATTTTGACACTCCTGTAGGGTGAGCCCAGCATAAGTCCAAACTGATACATAGCTTTGCCAGCATACTAGTTTTGCCAGGGTTGTAAGAGTGTAGCAGAG